>JBBMOE010000010.1:10516222-10708673 GCA_037975065.1 Chaetodon trifasciatus
AAATGCTCCACTGTATATTTTGTCTTTTTAACTTTCTGTCCACATTGGAAGTGGGAAAGTGTCGTGTTAGCATCTTCTGCTTGTGATCGCCTTTCAGCTGATCAGGTTTAAGCACGAAGGACTGACAGACCTGGCAGAAGATGAGAGATTTTCTTCAACAGCAGACAAATATCGAACGATATTAGTGTTAATCAGATCTTTGCCCACAAAAAAATAAAACTTGCTACATGAAGTCATAACTTGTACCTCACTCTGATTGTTCTGTTATTACTCAGATTGCCCTCTCACCACGTCTCTCCTCCCCCTCTGACCTCTCTTTGTTCATAGAAGAACATAAATGCAGAGATCGAATTTCACTACAAGTTGTGCTGTGTATGATTGTGTGTGTGACGATAAAACTTGATTTGATTTCCACCATCTGCTACAGCCGGAAACTCTGCAGCTCCATTTGCACTAAAAAAACAGTAGCCTCTTTCTGTTGTGTGCCATAAATAAATATGCCTCTGTACGCCTCCATCGCCTCCGTCTGCTCTGCGTGAACTCTCCCTCCGGTGCTACTAAGCACTATATTTATTTATATATTTATAACAATGTTCAAGGATCATGCTGGTGTTTTTGCTTCAGCCTGTTCACCACATTTGATCACAACATCCACTGCAGGTTTTTCTTTTTTTCTTTTTTTCCCCAGTGGTCACTGATATACAAATGTAAGTCATCATAAACAGCTGGGTCTATGTAGAGGGTTATAACTTTTGTAATAATCAGGCTCTAATTGCTGCAGGTCTACAGAAGGGGGCATAATATGTCTACAAAAAATAACTAGTGAGGATGACCAAATGGCTTCCGCCATCAGGGTCACTTTTTTGACATAAAAAATGTCATCTGCACCCATAATCACTGCGTGGGATGTAGACCAGCAACAGGTAGGTATGATAAATGCCACAGAGGCAGTGGGCGACCAATACTTAAAACCACCGGTTTGTTCTGAGAGGTAACTGCCGGTTTACTGTGTGTGTGTGTGTGTGTGTGTGTGTGTGTGTGTGTGTGTGTGTGTGCTTGATTGTGTACGATATTGTATAAACTGCAGTGCTTTTGTGTTCATGTCATGTAACTTTTCTTTGTGTTTCAGTGATTGTTGTTTGCATGTGTGCAGTGTGTCTGAATGCCTCTGAATGTGAGAGCTCTTCAGAGACCAGGCTTTTGTTCTCAGCTTTGCTTCTTCTGGTTTTTGATGAAAACTTGAGTGCGTTCCTGCATTATTCACTCCTGAGAGCCTTCAGTTTGCAAGAGTCGTGTTAAGGTTTTAAAGCACTTTTATGCATGTGCGTGTGAAAGACAGACACACCTGAAATGATTTAAAGTCATTCATGCTTACAGAAAGAGTGAACTCATTTACCTACTGTGAAATACCCACTTCTGGCTGAGACAAGTGGGGCCTGTTTAGAATTTTAGATTAGTATTTTAGATAGGAGCTCAAGAGGAACAGCGGGTCTCCTAGTAATCTCAGGGTTAGCAGTTCAATTCCCGCCTCACATGCCGAAGTGTCTTTGGGCAAGACAGTAAATCCTGGGTTAGTCAAAATTTGATTCTCATGGCAGGCTCGGCAGGGCCTGGTTTGCCCGCCTGATGGAAACAGATGATCCACTGTGGTGAGCTGTCCCAAAAAGTAGATGAGAAAAGCCCTTAAAGGCATTTTATATAAAAGAGGTAGATATGTGATATAAAATGCAACATAAATCTGTCCCAAATTCCCCCCTTTAATTTCTCAACTAAACATTAAATAATGAGCATAAATCAGCATGTCTTCAAACTTCAAACTTCAAACTTGTCCTTAAAGGGTATTTTACTGATACTCTCTTTTAGGCTGATTTAAGATGATGGTAAACTCCTTTTTGCATTGTGTCACATAAAACCAGGGATGCAGACCACAATGCATGATGGAAAGAAATGTCTATGTGAAAAAATGATCATGTAGGATGGTGGAGCCAAAAGGAGACATGAAAACAATCTGGTTCAGTGGAGTATTTACTCAGAGCACAGATGTAAATGAGATGCAGACATGACATTGCAGCTGCCAGTCTGCGGCTGCATTTTTAGGAATTCTCTGTCTTCCCTCCCATATTTTGTGCCTCTGAACAGAAAATACATATCACGACAACAAATACACAATTTTCAGCAGTGCTGCCTTTCTTTCCATCCTACAGGCATAAAACATCTGTGTCGTTCTTCAACATATAATGACAAAAGCAATGTGACTGTTTCACACCTAAAAAAGAGCTACAAATCACCATTGTCTTATATTTGAAATAAACTGCCAAAACATGTGTGACTTTCAGTACCGTGCTTGAACGCATCATGTGTAGATGCAGACGGAGCACTGAAGCTGCTGCTCTGCTAACGTGCTGCTCATCCTGTGTGGACACAGAGTGAAACTACACATCAACCAACACTAGACAAACCAAAGTGAATATTGTCTCAATACATAACAGTACATAATAGACTCATTCTTATTCATCCATGACTTAAAGCCCATATCTACCTGATAATATTGAGCTTTCCAGTTGAACTTATATGTCCATTCACAGTAAAACAAAACATGCTATGTCATTTTGACGTCAGTATATATGACACTCACAACCATGCAAATGTGAATGCACTCAAATATATGTTGCAATATACAAAAAGTCCGACAACATATGTGTGGATTTTCATGTTTGTTTTTTCTAGATTCCACCAGCCTTTTTCTTGCTCCACTTTTTATTTTCCTATTCTCTTCTTTCTATCTCTCCTCTGTAGCCCCAACACACAGCACATGTAATGTAGAGGCAGTAATAAACATCCCTGTCAACCTCATGCTATAATCAAGATAAACTGCATCCATATTGTGTGTGTATGTTCCATTACCCATAAGTAATGCCTTTCTTTCCCTTATCTGTTTGTGCTTTCTGTGCCTCAGTTTGAATACAAAATGAACTCATTCACTTACTTAAATCTTAATTTGATTGTATTCAGGCACTAAAGCAGTTAATGGAGTTTAATTAGGTTTTATCTTTACCAAATAAAAACATGTTGGTT
Source organism: Chaetodon trifasciatus (assembly GCA_037975065.1). NCBI lineage: Eukaryota > Metazoa > Chordata > Actinopteri > Chaetodontiformes > Chaetodontidae > Chaetodon > Chaetodon trifasciatus. The sequence continues at coordinate 10,519,298 of JBBMOE010000010.1, forward strand.
TTGGACAAATCATTTAACTCCCTTATATGCAATTAGAAATTATACTCGATAATTTTTGATGGGCATCATCCTTCATTAACACACACACACACACACACACACACACACACACACACACAGAGATTCCCATACATGTGTCATTTGCAAAATTTACACACAGGCAATAATAAACTGCGAGGACAAACATAAAAGACTATGTCATCAGATGACTGAGCCTTCAGTGGTGGATTTTGGGACACAGTATTGAATATTTGTAGACCTTAATTGAATTCTAATATCATCCTCCATTTCTAGAAGTAGATTTGGTCTTTATATATCTCAGGCTTTAAAGCTCAGTTGCAGGAAAGATATGAATATTATATTTCTAAAAGCTGCAGGAACTTCATTACTTGGAAAACGTAGCAGAACATTTGTAAACATCACAGCCATTGTACCTAAAAGTTTCTAAAAGCCACTTTTTCTCTGTTGTCTGTAATTCAAGGTTGTCTCACTATAACAAGCAAACCTAGTCTCAGTCAGTCACGTACGCGAGCCTGCAGCAGCACAGTCAGATGAGTGTCTAGACAACGGCAAACACCATGTCACAGCAGATTAAAACATGATTCATTGCCTGGAGACTTACTGTAACCTAAACTGAAACACCTTGCCTGAAAGCCTAACCACAACTCTAGTAATGCTGTGAATTGTTTGAATTAGAAATGACTTGTACCAGTGACCTGGAGTCTGAACTTTAAGGGTGCTTTCATACCTAACCTGTTGGATTTGGTTTGTTTAGGCTGGTGTGATACTTGTCAAACTCTGGTGTGGACTAAACAACCAAACAGGGATATGGAATCTGTCATTTTTGGAAATAGGCCTACACTTTTTTTTTTTTTTTTCTTGCCAGGAGTTACCACTCTTGCCATCTGTGCATTCAGTGTGAAGCCACAGCCAGCAGCTGGTCATCTTTGCTTAAGTTAGCATGAAGACTGGAAACAGAGGGAAACAGCTAGTAGGGGTATTATGTAAAGTTACTCTGTATCTGTTTCTGTCACAAAAATATCTGGATTTGGATTATAGTTCAAGTGGGCGTGGCATACACCAGAAGTTGTTAGCGACTGTCTAGAATCAACAAGCAACAAAGGTGCAGGGACTTCCCAGCGTCTTCAAATCACAAATTATTACTTTTACTGTAGTTTCTGAGCTGGTGACAGATAGATTATGTTATCTTTGAATATAACCAGGCTATCTGTTTTCCTGAGTTAGCAATCTGTGTGCTGACTGCTAATTCCTATTTATTGTGCAGATATGAGAGTGATCATAGACCCAACTCTTGAAAGCAAATGAAGAGAGACGAAAGAAGAAAATGTTTCCAGCAACGTTAAAATATTCTTTTTAAAGCTAAATAGTTATTTAATTGTGAGAGTTAAATCTCATTCTTAAAACCCCATGACTTTCCACCGGCCTGCATGCATTGCTTATCGTTATTTCCGTCTATTGACACAAACACTATATTCATTTTTATATTCATACTATATACAGTTAGAAAGCTTAGATTCCCATGAATCTGTTGATGCAAACCATTTCAAGATACAACTGCAACAGGAGGCACTATAAATGCCAACAGCAGACAGACAAAATGTTTAAAATGAACACAAAGTAACTTAGCAATTATGTCTCAGTGATCCGCAGATCGATAATACTCCGGTCTGGAAATATCATCAAGAGTCTACACAATCCACTGCAGTAAATATATTTTTGTCCATGACAAGGTACTAATCCACAGAAAGGTGTTTTCTCCTTTCAAAATGGCAGCCTACGCGCTCGTCTTTTGCTTGTCTTCTGTGTTTTCCCGGTTACAACTTCCCTAAACTTGTGCAGAAAGGAACTATCTTGCCTCTAATCACTCTTTGAAATCTCTGGTTTCATATTACACCTCACTTGACCAATCACAATCTGGCACATGGAGCCCAGCAACCAGAGTTAAACGGAGGTCCTCCCCCTCCCCTACATGTGAAGATGGAGCCAATCACAACAGATTTTCAAGAAGACTGATACTTCGAATAGCCAATGAATGCACTGATATGGCACTTTAGTGGGTTATTTACAGCTTTGGTGCCTCAAAACAAGAATTTCAGCAACAATAGCACTATTACACTTAATTTGAAGTGATAAATATATAGTAAATTGGCTTTATTTAGAGAACCCCAAAACACACCATTAGAGAAAACATGAAAATATTCAGTTTCTTTGGTATTGTTATCAGTTTTTATTGAACTTAGACTAGTGTAAGGCTTCATGCTGTGGTCCCATGCTGTTTTCCAGCTAAGAAGTCCCAAATATAGTAATCTGTAAGCATCTATTTGTAAAAGTATTCAGGCGAAAAAAAACAAACAAAAAAAAAATGCCTTCTATTTCAGTGTGTTCAGATTTCTGTTAATGCCAGCAGTATTTACAGTGATTCTGACTACTGAGAATAAAATGTAAGAGTGTTAACTTTTCAAAGAAACCATGAACGTACTCTAAAAAGATTCAAGAACAGCTATCAATTTACTTTGGGTATGTCTTTGCTAGGCGTTTTAGGCTCACTTTTACTGGAATGAGTCAAAATTTACAAAACAGTAAGCTGAAAAATAAAGTCTACTCACTAGCTGTCCCGAGAAAGTGGACCTATTATTAAATCCATATACTTATTATGAGCTGTCGAAAAAAGCCCTCTGCAATTTGTGTAAGCAATCATGTTTATCACTAAATAATTTTGGAACTATGGTAACATGACAGCCTGTAACTTCAGGAATTTTTGACACATCACACATTGTAAATGAGTTCAACAGAACCTCTTCACTATTCATGACATGAAGTCAAATTGCAGTCTTGATAATAATGCTTGCACTCACTTGTGACTTTGTGAGCACTCTGTGACATCCTAGACAATAAATAAACACATGAGGTTCATTAAAGTGTTTGATGACCTGCTTTCGATTGGTTATTTCCCCATGTCTCAGTGATGATGCAGGATGACATCACCAGTCAGTAGCTATATTTACATGGACACAAATAATCGGAATAAAAGCCCAATCAGATTAAAAATGCTTCATGTAAACACGTCAATCGGAAGATTCTGATCCAATACAGTCCATTGGGAAAGAAATTTCATTCCGAAAGAGAGAGGTGGTTTATGCTGAACATCATTCCGAATGGTATCCATGTACACACCCATTCGGATCCTGTCTTCCTGGTTGGGGTAAAATTATCTCCACTGTGCATGTGTGTTACGTCAGCATGACGCGTTTCCGCCTTTGCGGCAGGCAGTTGTTTTTCGGCAAACAGAAAACATGGTGGGAGGGAAGCAAAACTAAAAAAAAACTACATTAACAGACACTGCGCTAGAGGCGAGGAAAATAAAATGTGAGGGGCACAAAGAGTGAACGAGCCGAGGACGTGCAGACAACGCTGCGTTTGTTTACAACACAGGCGGAAGTACAGCTTCTTCTTCTACTACTATTTCCCGAAAATTAGACAACTCTGCTCATGTCCAAATGGTTTATTCTGATTAAACGCTTGGTGCATGTATACATATGTCATGATCGGATCATTTTATTTAGTATCCATGTAAAAAGTGGATTTGGAATTTCCGATCAACCAAGGTTTAGATCAGACTGGAGAAATTTGCGCATGTAAACATAGCTACTGTCTTGGGCAGTTACAGCACCTGTCAGTCCATATGACCTCATGACTTTCTGTTCGCACCTCTTGGTGAACTGTTCTGCTCTTTGTTTTTGGTCCCAATGAACATTTAAATAGCATTTACATTTATAAAGTTTTATTCACTTGAACACAGAAAAATATCTTGGAAAAAAAGTGTATTGTCTATTAGGTTTCTGCAGATATTTTTGTCTAATCTTACTTGTGACTGTAGGCATCATCTGATGCTGATTATCTCAAGATGTCAGATATCCACTCCATTAATTTGCCAACCAATACTCAACACTTCCTCCAGAATTTTGACGTGAAAAGCTTGGCAGCCTTCCCTTTAAATGGAGGCTCTGGAGTGCTGAATTTTGCTCACAGTGACTTAAAAACCATCAAGCATTGCAAAAAAAATAGACAAATGGAATTACTTAAGGATATGAAAACATAAGCTAAGTATTTTTTACGTCAATGTATTTAAGTGTCTCAAAATGTAATGTTATGTCTCCAAGTGTAGGTCAGAACCCATAATGTGACTGTAAAGACACTACATGCAGCAATGGGTGGTTGTGTATCTGTATCTTTCTATTTCTATTTTCTTTTCAGTAAATGTAAAGTGGAGGAATGTTATTTCACACATTCCTCCAGTCTGCCTCTTCCATAATTGTTTTATCTGAATTCTTTTATACTACATTAGCTAACAGTTCTGTTTGTTTCTTTTTTCTTCCCCTGAATTCCAGCTACTGAGGCTGTTCTTGTTGTTTGCCTTTACACTAAGAAGCAGCTTTTCTTATTAACCAAATCATTCCCAATTAAGCTCTAATTGTACATTCCTTTGTCTGGTGTGCTATTCCTGATTCTTTCCTCAGTGAGGATCATGTGTTTATTCAGAGGTTACCTTAGGTAGGAGAGCTCAATTGAATTATCTGCCTCACTTAATACAGCTCATATAAACCACATCAGCCACATGTTTCTTTTCATCCAGAAGAGAAAATGAAATAAAACTCAATTATCTAGAACTAAAGTCATTTCCTATGCGTGCTCCTGTTGTGAATGTTTTACTGACTTGTAATAGGTTTGTAAGTATTTACATCTCTTCTTCTCACGCTAATTTAGTACACATCTCAATAGAATCAGTGCACCTAACAAATAGAGTACAATACCATTTCACTGAAAGCCACAACAGCTTGGAAGGTATTGTTTTCACATTGTGTGTGTGTGTGTGTGTGTGTGTGTGTGTGTGTGTGTGTGTGTGTGTGTGTGTCATCATGACAAAATGTAGTTCGAGAGACACCTTTTATGTGGGGAACTACCACAGAAGGAGTTCTGAGTACTTTGCAAGATTTTAATATGACTGTGGACAGATTTTTATCAACATTATAGCATTACACATATGAGCACGTAAGACACAGACACAGGATATTTTAAGGTTTATTTGTCTGAAGTTACAGTTGGCTGGTCTCACATGTGCACAGTGGTGACGTGGGACTGGTCCACCTTGTTGTTCCCCTGAGAAAGAGGAAATAAGGCACAGTCATGTTTGACTCAAGAATGCTGAAATGTTTAAGTGAGATGTGAGATTCAGACTGCCATTTGTGATGGTAAAGTGAAAGCAGCTGCTGCCATGCTCAAACTTAGGGTTCGGGTAGTCCCCGGGGGCTCAGACACCATTTTATCAGTTCTGGAAGGGTAATATCAAGTAGAGAGGTAGAGGGAAATTTGGCTGCATTGTTTAAATGTATTTATTTAAGATGTTCATTGGTATTTATTATGTGTATTTGGCTGTGTAAATATTCATTAAGACTGGTGTATATTTCTGGTGATGGCTTTATGTAAATATCTATTGTATATTTATACAAGTAGGTATCTGTGTTGCTCTCAGTAAATGGTACCTGCCAGCCAATTAGATGAGCAGACACCCTTATATAAGGGGCAGTCTATGTGTGGTTAGAGAGTTCCTCCTGAGGTGGTTGCTGTGGATGCTGCTATTGTTGGCCAAAGTTAATGGAAACCTCACTGCTCCTTTTTCGTCTCCTTGACTGCTCGGTCTGCCTTGCAATGGCTTTGTTCATGTTTTGATAAACACGATGGCATTCTTCATGGAATCTGAACTGCTGAGGGAATAGTATGAGAGCAAGATGGTGATCAAGATTTTTGGCAGAACCTCTCCAGCCTTCTCCACCGATGCCCTAGGCCCTCTTGCCTCCAACATCTGGCCTTCTGTCAGAAATATTGGCGTGATTTTTGACAGTGCCCTCAAGTGTGAGCAGCAGGTTAGTGCAGTAGTTAGGAAAAGCTTTTTCCACCTGAGAACCCTAGCTAGGTAGACCAAGGCCTACCTGACTGGACTATTGCAGCGCTCTATACACCAGCATTGATCAATCACAGCTTCATCACCTGTAGTTGGTTCAGAGCTCAGCCACCAGACTCCTCACCTGCACAAAAAAGCGTGAGCACATCACCCCGGTCCTTGCATTGCTCCACTGGCTCCCCATCTGTTACCACATTGATTTTAAACTACTACTGACTGTTTACAAATCTCTCCATGGTCTGGAGACCCACTTACCTGTCTGATCTTTTACGTCACTATACCCCCTCCAGAGCACTACGGTCAGCTGACCAGCTGCTGTTGGAGGTGCCCAGGTCCAGGTTAAAAACCAGGGGGGACAGAGCCTTTGCAGTAGCAGCCCCCAGACTCTGGAACTGCCTCTTCCTCCACATCCTTGCAGCTCAGACTCTGAACATTTTTAAGTCCCTTTTGAAGACCCACCTCTTTTCACTTGCCTTTGATTAGTGTCTCCTTTTTCAAATGCTAGTGAATATGTCCCCTAATAATCTCTCAGTTACTTTTTAAATTATCTTTTTTTTTTTTTGCTTTATTTTAACTAGTGCTGTCAATCGATTAAAATATTTAATCACGATTAATCTCATGAATGTCATAGTTAACTTGCAATTAATCGCAAAATAATCGCACATTTTTATCTATTCTAAATGTCCCATTAATTATCATTTTAATACTCTTATCAACATGGAAAAGTGGATAGGCTTGCTTTGTGCAAATGTTTTTTTATTGAAAACAACAACGTGTAGTGTTTTATTTCACACTAACATTCTCACTTTGAGCAGTCGTTCACATTTGAAGCAAAATCTCACACAATGTAACACTGTCAATAAACAGATGACAAAAAAATAAATACTTGATTACAAAAAAGCCCGTTCAACAACCCTTTCTAAGGGATCAAAACAGGGTGATACAAGATAAAGTTACAAAGTGCACATCATTGTAAACTAGGACTCAGCCTATAGTGCAGTTAAACCATGGCTTAAACTTTCCTTTCTTAAGTTTCCTTTGAACATACAAGCAGTCAGACTATACTGCTCTTCTGTTTATTCACCAGAGGCTTATCAACCCAGCCTCTTATTTCTCTCCAGAAAGAATGAACATTACTGGGCTATGGCTGCAGTAAGCTTGTTCTTAGTCTTATCCATATGCCTCTGTCGAAAGCCATCCATTGTCGCCTGGTTTTGACAAGGAGGCGGCGGAGAATTCGCATTACAAGTTCACTAGGTCACAAAGAACGTTAATCTCGCGTTACAAAAAAATGACGCCGTTAAAATTGATTTGCGTTAACGTGTTAATAACGCGATATTTTTGCTTTGCTTTTACTTTAAGCACTTTCATGTGAAGCACTTTGGTGCGGCTCAGCCGTCTGTAAATGCGCTATAGAAATAAAATTGACTTGACTTGACTTGACTAGTTCCATCCTGAACAATGGTCCTGAGTGCTACACCTCAAGAGGTTATAGTCTGCTATGTCTGTGTCTGACTTTACAAACAAGTTGTCCATACTAAACAACAAAATATGCTGTTTCTTGGACTGTCACCAGGAAATATGTGTGCAACTAAGTCTGACAGTCACAGCTGCAATGAGACAGTGATATTGTTATTCTGCGGCACAGCACATCCGGGTAAACCTATTTACTTTGATGATGTATCAGAAGTTTGATGCAGATACAGTAAGAGTCTGTCACCTGCAGCTGTTCAGCTAACTGTGGCTGGTTCTGTTTGTACTATTCCTCCATACAATATTTTAAACTGATCCTCAGGCCAAATATGCATAATATATCTATTTATAATTCATGAGACCTGTTTTTATTGAAAAATAATATTACTAATGAAGCTTTGCCAACTTCACTAACATATTGTATTTCCCATAACTTCACAGTAAAAGTGTCCCTCTAGTGGAAAGCTTATAATGTGAAGCACCAACAGCTGGAAAGGTTTGGTTTGCATCATAACACAGGTCCAAAACAGGTGAACGTGAAAGAACAGTAAATGGAAAAATAATGCTAACACCTGAAACTACAAACAGGAAAACTGAAACTAAACTCCAAACAACTGAGAAACTACAAAAGTACTGAGAACTACAAACAGCTGAGACTTTTAAAAACAGAGCTTTCTGCCTGGTCTCCAGCACAGACACACAACCTTAGTGGACAAGTACACAGCTAATGGGAGGAGACCATGAGGATGACTGTGTTCGCCCTACTAACAAGCAGGACTGCAGCAGCACGGCTTCTTTTTTTCTTCTCACTGTCTTCTTGTTACTTTCATGAAAGTGCTGTCTGATGCTTTTTACTACATAAATTCATAAGGTAGTTTCAGTAGAGTTACAAGATTGAGGCACTGTAGATGTAAGACGATGAATGTCAATTTTCTTCATTAAAATAATGAGAAAAACTAAATACAGTGATTACACTAAAAGGAAAAAAATATTACTTTGAAGCAGCATTAATTCATGTTTGGCTGCTTTGGGGACAGCACAACAGGTGGTAATCACAGCAGTGACACATATTTGAGAATGTGTTAGTAGAACAGTTGTGGCAGTTACAGAGCAACATTAACATTCATTTGGAGTCTTGTTTGTGTCCACCTGATGAAAGCATATTTTTAAATATTTACTCTCTTTTCATTCTCCAGAGGGAAATATCTGTCTCTTTAGCTGCTAAATGCTCCACTATGCTCACCAACTAGTCGCTAACTGGGTCTGTGTGGTTATCAGAGGTTTGAACTCAAAACAGCTGTCTGCTGCTGCTGGAAACAAGGTTGACCAGAGCAGTGAGACTGAACCATAGCAGTCTCAAGGTGGCCTTTGAACCAAAACAAGGTAAAAGACACCAAAACTGTCTGTAGAGGTGTGGAGAACTGCAGAGTTGGAGATAATTCTCTGTGAGTTCATCACGACAAGCGAGATCTTCAACGTTACGCATCCATTGTTTTAACACTGGTTAGATAAGATATGATATAACTTTATTAATTCCCTGCAGAGGAAATTTGTTGTAATAGGGTCCAGGGAAAAACAGGAAGCAAACCTAAAATGCACACCAAACAAAAGGCAAGGCGGAAGAAGTTCAAATATGTACAAAGGGAACACACTGACACATAAACAGGGGAGGAGAACTAATCAGACACAGATGAAACAAATTAATCACAAAGGCGGGAAAACAGAGGAAGTAAGGCATAAGCTGACACATGAGGTGAACCTTCAACATAAAACAGGAAATAAAACAGACAGCAAGCAATAGTAGCAAGAATAAAAAGGAGACAGAAGAGAACAAAGATATAAAATACAACATAATGTACATTCTGTTCAAAAGGATTATGAAAAATAGTATTGCTAAAAGTTTTGAAATTGCACATGATAGATATGGATAATAAAGTACAGTGTTTTTGTACGATCACACAGAAGATAAAGATGTATGTATATGTAACACAGTAGGCTGAGTACGAAAAAAGAATGTAATATTGCGCAAGATATTGCATGGATGTAATAGCAAGATGTTGAACATGAATCACACAGTAGGTATATAAACACAGTGCTACATTAAACAATGCTAAAGTTGAAAAGTCTGACACCAGTTGAAATGAAAACCTGTGGTACGTTTCCTTCTTCCACAGTGGATGCAGCATTCTGCTGCTGAAGGAGCTGCTTAAAGCCTCACTGTTTCATGTTGAGCATTTCAGGTGGCACGGTGGCAGGTGGCACAGGTGGGAACACTGTCGCCTCACTGACGCCTCACAGCTAGAAGGTCCCAGTTCGAATCCCGCTGTGGGTGCTGGTGGCGTGTCCTCCACCATGCCTTCAGTGCCTGCTGCACGAGGAAAAAGGGAGCCTTTCTGTGTGGAGTTTGCATGTTCTCCCCGTGCTCACCTGGGATATCCTCCATAAAATGTACCCCCACTAAACATGCAAGAAGATCACCACCTGACCAATGGTGACAGTCAGCTGGAAGCCCACTGCTACTGGTCCGCTGCGGACAGTCCAAGGATGGGTTAAAGGCAGAGAATAAATTTCACATATGCATTTCATAATGAGAAATCTGGCTGAAAGTGAAAGGTTTGAAGATCACTGCATTATTGAAATGAAAACAAAAAGACCATGTAAATTCAGTTTATTTATGTATTACTTGAAGGACACATGAAAAAAACAGGAAAATAAATAAATGGAAGGACAGCAGGACCAAAGTCAAAAAATCAATGAGTAATGTATGTAGTGTCACAAAGGGGGCCACAAGCAAGGAGCCCGGATGCAAGTACTTCTTGTAACAGTTTTTATCAATTAAGCTTATCTTTAACCTTAGAGGTTCCTACCATGTCATTTAGTTCAGAGATTTAATTCAGAGATGGTTTGAGTTTAAAAACGGTCAATCAGTGGAGCTCGTCAGAAGTTCTTGAGAGAAAGGGATGCTTTTCGTTGTAATTACAGGGAAGACGCTTTACTGAATTTATGTCTTGGGTTAGGGATTCTCAAAATTATCACTCAAAGGTCCACATCTAATTTTTATTCAAGGTCAGAGGTCTGTAATGATTGGTGATAACAAAATAATATTTAATCAGTGAATTAATGTCACAACTCTTGTGATTGAGCAGCATGAAACGGAGGCAGACAAGCCTCAGACATTGGTTCATATTTATTTCTGACTCAGACATATTCTTACGGCTACATTTACACTAGCTGTAGAAAATGTGTTCAACAGAAAATGAGCCACATTCTGTATCTGTCATTTAGGATCTGATAGCAAATACTCTGGTGTAATGTTAATGTGTGAACTCAACAGCAACAGCACACGATGCTCCCCACAGCAGTCACCATGGCAACGATGTATGGTTAGGGGTCCTCAACTGCATTAGTCCAAGAGTAGAGAGGATTATCTGATTCTGGAGAAGGGGTGAACTATGAATTACAGACTTTTTGGCTGGTTGCCAGGGGGTGGCAAGCTTAGCTATGGTCCTTCTCAGGATGGACTTATTACTACTGCTAACATTAGATGGACAGATCTTCTGAATTCATTCATTCATATTCTGTTTTACGGAGGTGGCCTGCAGGTTGCAAGTTGATGGTCACCAAGTTATGGGCTGGGTCTGGATTGACTTGCCATTCGGTCCTCATGTAGACCAGTGTCAGGGTTTTGACAAACCATTACTAAGTTTTCATTTGATTTTGTAATGCAAACGCGGTTCTGAATTGGAGAAGTTGTATATTCGTTGGAGAAAATGGTTTTGTTCAAAACTGTCCATCATTCTTCAAGTTTGACCATTTTTTTGTGGTGCAACTGCGGGTGTTCAAACGTTGTGTGGATCAGTTGAATTTGTGTGGATTCCACAGACAAAACATAGGTGACATTATACATTTCCATATTCTGCGTCACAGTTTACGAAATCTTTTTTTTTTTTTTTTCTTTTTCTATTTCAGTAAGCTTTAAATTCCACCTGATCAATGAGCAGGGAAGAAAGGAAAGAAGGGAGATCAATGTGCTAGCAAGAAGTGTCATATTTCTATCATCCTTACAATTTGAACAGATGAAAAGAAGGATCTCTGAGGTGCTGTTACCCTGGTCGACCAAACAGTATTATCTGTGAATGCCTTTGTTCCTCACTGTACCATTTGTGTATCTCCACCTCTGCCTAAGGGTATGGACATCTTAGGTTTGGACTTGGGGGATGGAGGGTACAGTGGGATGTTGACAAAAGACTAGAGGAAAATTGTGGAGGGCAAAAAAGACGACAAGTGCAGGGAAGAAATAAACAATTGAAGAGATGGGCAGCAGAGGGGAGGGATTAAATTGGGTGCTTACTCAGGTTAATGCTATAGGCTTCTATCACTAAATCAAGCCAGAGGAGAGATGGGAAGTGTGAAGGAATAACGAGAAGGAGAAGAGAGAAAAAAAAGAGGGAAAAGTGGAGTACAGGAAAGGGGAAAAGAGTAGTAAAAAGTACAGATTTTATACAGAGCCACTGTGAATTCATGCCATATGGATCCAATAAATTATAAGTTTATTTGAATGTGGCCTCAGCTCCTGAGTTTATCAGCTCTATCTGCGGCACACACTCCCACGAAAAAAGAAAACAAGAAAGAGAAGTGCTAACACAAGATGTCAGTCCATTGCTCCACCTGACGACATATCACCACATCAACACTGCAAAGATTTGTGATGACCTTTCTCGCTTCAGCTGGAGACTTCTCTTTGTAACGTTCAGCATCAGCAGCCCTCCACTGTCAGCCTATCTGTCACACATAAACACTGCTTACACCGTCAGAGGAGAGGAGAGGGAATAAGAGAAGAGGAAAAAAGGAGAGGAGAAGGGAAGTGAGGAGGAGAGGAGAGGTCAAAAAGAGGAGAGGACCAAAGAGCGGAGGAAGATGAGGAGGTAGAAGAGGAGAACATGATGTAAAGAAAAAAGAGGTGAGAAGAGAAAAGGAGAGGACAAGAGGATAAGAACTTAGAAAAATACAAAAGTATAGAGGAGAGGAGGGGGGGAGGGAAGAGAGGACAGAAAATGAGAGTAGAAAAGAAAAGAACGGGACAACGAGAAAGGAGATGATATCTAAGGAAAAAAGGAAAGTGAAAACATGAGGCATGGTGAAATGGGAAGAGAAAAGGAATAGAGTGGAAAGGACAGGATGAAAAAGGATAAATGAGAGGAGGAACTGATGAGAGGCGAAATAGAACAGGAGGGCAGGAGTTGAGGTAAGATGACGACAGGAGACAGAACAGTAAATAACTGTAATGAAGTGAAGGCAGTGAGAGGAGAGGGAGCGGGTTGGACTCGAGGAGGAAACAGGAAGGCGCAGAGTGGAGGAGGAAGGTTGAGCATCCTTTCTACATGCTACACTGGCAAGCATGAACTGAACATCCTCTCTTTCCTCCTGCTCGCCCTTCATTTCAGCATGATCAGTATTCCTCCCACAATGCTGTCTGTTACCATACTTCTCCCAGTTACAGAAAGTCCACACTGACAGGACAGGAGGATGGAAAGATGCTGAAACTGAGCAGGAACTCAAAAGAGACATAGAGATTTAACTTTGAAAGAGAGAGATAAAGTGGGGAAGAGCTAAGGATAATTTTCATCACATCAGCCCGACTGTAAATTTAGAGAAGTTACCTACATTTAAGCATTAAAATGTGACGATCCATTAAAGAGAATTTTTAAGCTTTTCACTTGGTTATCTGGTTTATTTGCAGTGACAGTCTGGCCAGACTTGGAACATTCAAAGAGATGTAATAAGGCAAATGCAAATGAACTGTGTGCAGTAATTTCACCAAAAGATCTGAATGGGCCTGGCAGGTTTGCGTGTGTTGTGTGTTGTGTGTTGTGTTACCACACATTCAGCTTGTCCAGTTCAATTTGACTCATGCATTCATGTAGGTTAATGCACATTATGGTTATTATAATATGTCCTCTGACATTTAATTTCAGGATGTTCTTTTCTTTCTTTTCTTTGCTCAGCTGTTCTATTACGGGTGTAAAGTTGAACTGATAAGAAAAAAAAAAAAACTGTCAAGTCAAGGCGATGATAGGCTACTAGGAACAACTGGACTGAGCAATCTCCTGCTGGCCAGCTATGTTCGCTAATATGTTAAGATAAGATGAGATAAGTTAATCCTTTATTAATCCTATGGGGGGTTATCCACAGTGTAACAGCAGCAAAGAGCACAATGTGATAGCAAAATGTGATGAATAAGGAAAACGTATAATAACTAAAACAGTAGTAAAACAATTCAACAATGGTTGAATTCACATTATTTCACACAGGAAACATTGATATTGCACAGCAATACTGAATTATTAGTGAAAGAGGCGATCATTCGACACATGGCCACAGTCCAACGCGGCCTTTATGTCCAGAGTTTGCATGGTTAGCCCTCTCTCTGGAAGAAGCGTAATGCTACACTCACAGAATTCCCTCCGGTGCTGAGTCAGCACTGTTAACTCATCCATCTTTTTGGCAAGAGATTTCACATTTCCCACGATGATCAAGGAGAGGACTGATTTGAAATGTTTCCCTCTAGTCAGCCACAGCGTGACTTCCCTAACCCTTTGTTCTTAGCTCGTGGGGAACATCAGGTCCCTTCCTGGATAGCACCGCCGTGTTAAAGAGCACGATCAGCTGATTCCTGGTGTAGACAGTGTGATCATGGCTGTGCTGAGAATTCTCAGAGGCAATTGTAAAAAGTCCAGAAACCAGGAGAAAGACAGGGGCAAACTCAATGAGTGTCGTGTCAAATCAAATGATTTATTATCACTTTCATTCGATAAAATTGAACTGACTGTTAAGAAATTTCTTGCAGACTTGATAAAGTGTTTTCTTGTTTTCACAGACATATATTAAGTATGTGATTTATTTTACAGTTAAGAAATGGATAAATACAAAGTTGAGTTGATGAGGCTCTTGCAGATTTGCATGTCACAGAAGAGTTGACTCCAGGACTCTTCAGAGGTCCACTTTCTCCAAGTGCCCTTCTATTTTTTTTTTTTTTTTAATCTATACATGCCAAATTGTGTCAAACCAATAGATAGACATCCTCCAGTGTGTGCCCTAGTCCTCTCCCGCTTGCTGTCTTAGCTCCCCAACCACAATCCAAACAGTACCCTGTACAACGCAGCCTGATATTTTGATACTTCATTTGCAGTTTTCAAAACGCAGTGTTTCATCAGCAATCAGTGCCAGGTAGGTAACATTAGCCTGAGAAGATAACATTACTTCAGAGGAAAATGGCCCCAGACTTTGAAGCAATGATTGAAGTTCTAAGTGGTTTGATTTACCTGCACTTGTGTATCGCTGAAAACATCACTTTTAGATGGACAACTTTAACCTGGTTACTGAGGAAAACAATAGCGAGATTCACATTCACTCTCCAGGCTGCCCAAAGAGGTACTTAGTATATTGCTGCCCCAGTCAGGTAGAACTGAAGAAACCCCTTGAATGAGAAGCAAAATCTTTTCAAGTATCTACAACCAAATCCAGCTGTGGTTGATTCAACCCTCCGTGGACAGTATTTTTTAATCGCTTTATTTTTTAGGGTCCTCCCTGGTCCCTAGTGTTTTTGCTGTCTCCCCTTCCCTAGTGTCTCCTGTTTGTCCCCTGTTGTTTGTGTGTGCGTTTCAGTCAGGGCGTTTCCTCCTACCACCAACTCGCCTGCATACCTGCTGCCACTCCACTCATTGACTACACCTGAAGCCTGTAGTATGCACCCCTCTGGTCTCTGTGGTTGTTGTTTGTCTCCAGTGTTTTTATCTTGAAGATTCCAGCCACGGCCTGGCCTCCTCTGCTGTCTGTCTCTGATCAAAAATTTACAATCTAGCCAGCCCTCACTCCAGATTTCCTCGAACAAACTTTATAATAAACTGCCTTTGTTTGAACTTTAACATGGTCTCCAAGTCTGAGTTTATTCTTTTGGGTGTGAGTTATTACCTTAAAGTTAATATTATATTTAGTTCAGTCAAAACTGAACTTTAAAAAAAAAGTGTGTGTGTGAGAGAGTGAGATTTTCACATTTTAACCTTTTACCCATACATTTAGTTTGACTTACACTGCTTTTGACATTCATTTATTTCCAGATTTCATTTTTAAAATGCTGTTATAACCCATCTTCCAAGTGACTTTAAGGAAGTTTAAAATCTGACTTTCTAAAACCTGCAGATACACCATGGAGGAAAGAGCAGACTGAGATGCAAAAGAGTACTGAGAATGAAGAAAACCCAAGGTGATGACTGGTTAGAGAAAAGAAGGAGAGAAAAAAACAAAGGGAGAAAATCAGGAATAGTAGGAGAGAGAAAGGAACAATTTGCGCTGTAATGGCTGGCCCCAGGGTTTGAGTTTGGAGAGAGAAACTCATTCAGTGACTCTATGGAATTCAATTTACCACCTTGGTGATTTAAAAAGCCTCACAAGTGGTGTGTGTGTGTGTGTGTGTGTGTGTGTGTGTGCGTGTGCGCGCGTGTGTGTGTGTGTGTGTGAGAAAAAGTACAGTGTATGTATGGCTGTGTGTGTGTGATTCCTAGCAAATCTATAGGTCCTCAGGCTTTGTTCATATCCACATCACAGATAACATCTTTCAGGCCTGCTTCTTGTATCTGCCAGTGAGGCATAAGTATTTCTGATATGTACAAACTAGGGATGCACCAATGTCGATACCAGTATCAGGAGTCACCTCCAATACTGTTTTCACGTACTCGTACTTAATCATGGAACTACTCCCACACAACCACACCCGATGTCACTTTACTGTCTTACTTTTTACAATTTGGTGTAGCAGGAGCAGGAGCAACGTCAGCAGTTTGGAGATATTTTAGGATAAGTGATGCTGATACTGCAAATTTGACTCTGCTAAATTATTAAGAGGAGGGGTGTAAAGTAGCTCCTTTGTAAGCAATTTAATAAAACATTTGAGCCACCAGCATAATGCAGAGTTCAAGGAGTTTGCTAATGCTAACAACAGGAAACAAAAAGAATCAACTTCGCTGCAAATGGTTGAGAAACGAGAGGAAATGTCCAGGGACAACCCACGGGTGGTAAAAGTAACAGAACCCTGGCCATTGGTCTTGATGAGCAGCTGTTGTCAGTTGTAAATAATATGAGAATTTGTCATCTTCTCTGGGTACTGGAGCCAAGGTATGACATTCCTAGCCATCACCACGTCACAGACACTGGATTACTGAACAGTTTCTCCTCGAGCAGAGGCGGATGCTGGGAATATTTGGGTCTGAATATGATCCCACCACTCACCAGTAGACACTTCTGGAAAATATTTTGTTTTTTAGAATTACACCCAAAAAGCAAGCTCCTCGAAAGCTTTGGCATCACAAGCAATTCCTGCTGTGACCATGCTTATGAGACTTTTGACCAGAGAAACAAACAAATACCACCACATCAATAAACAGTAGCTACCAGAATGTTGGTCCTGTTGGTGAAGGACAAATCAAACGTACCCTTTACTATGGACTGACTCAAGGTCTCTGTAACATAACCAGGATTAATGTGATGAGTGTTTGGATGTCTGTTGGTTGGTCCACCACTTTAGTCCAAAGTGCAGCATCTCTCTCCTGAATCCTCACAACTTTCGTAACCCCCAGATTTTTCATTTTGTGCAACCAGAACGTTAAAACTTTTGGTACAGGCTGAAACTATTAAATGGATTACCACGACATTTTATACATCCATGTCTCCGTCAGGATGCATTCAAGTAATTGTGGTGATCCCTTAAGGCCCAGAAAGTGAGCAGCAAAATTTATTTGTGCATTTATTTTGTTCTAAAAGCAATTTTCTCTCTGTTGTTTCATTTGCTTCCCCTTCCATTTTGTTAACAACTGCACACCATTTCATTGAAGACAAAAGTAAATCATGCTCTCCAAGCTAATAACCTAGCCAGCATGGACACTCATCCATAATAAACATTTCTGAATAAATGTGAAAGCACCACACTGAGTATGTTGAACCTGTTGTAGGTCAGTGTGCAGTCTGCTACCATGGCGGTGACACTGGGAAAACAGAGATGGGACTTTTCACTGGTAAAGGGCAACATGATAAATTAACATACTGATTATCATTCATTCATGCACTGTGAATTACCAGGTCCTGACTGACACACACACACACAAACACAATTCACATGCACATGGGTGCACGGACATTCAGTAATTGCATACTTGCTTATTTACCCACATGCATAAATTAAAAAGAAGACACCTACAGTATGAAAATAGATAGTATTTGGCATTAACATTGATAGGATGTGCAGACAGAACACACACACACACTCACATTGAATTTCAATTGCAGTAAAAAAAAAGAAAAAGTAATCTTCTGATGTCCCTCATTAATGGCCCAATCAGTGACTGTATGAAGTGATTCCCAAATCATTCAGTGATTGTTTGGATAGAACAAAGTAACCCCTGCACTGACAGAGCTGATTTAAATGCAAAATCGAAGTATATTTTTGTCAAAAAACCCTGAAAGAATGAAGCCCCACTATCAGGACAAAGAGACACTACTGCTACTATTACAACAATATAATGAGTTTACTATTCTTAGACTTGTCACCATTTAAGGCTAACTTAGCTTGAGAGCACAGGCTTAAAACATTCACCCTCTGTGGATCTCCAGAACAAACTGAATGGAAATCTGTCCGGTCAGCATGTTGTTGAGAATTCTTGCTCTAGATTGAAGTCGTGGACTGCCAATGAACGTGTAGGCCATTGTCTTCTTACTGGTAGCAGAGCAAACTACTAATAAGTCCTTGACTGACAATACTGTTGCATAATGGAACCTTTAAATATTGTATAATTTTAATTTATCTGTTATTTTATTATCATCACATGCTTTTTTATCTATCTTATCAACTTTATTTGTTTTTCATTTTGCTTTGTCTTTTATTATTATTATTATTATTATTACTATAGCTTTTAAGCTTGTTTTATTGTATTCCATTGTCATCATTTTTATCTTTGTTTTGTGTTTTTAATCTATTTTTCTAGTTTTAATTCTAGTTTTAATCTATTAATCTAGTTTTTATTTGACTTTATTATCAGCTTGTGAAGCACTTTGAATTGCACTTACCTGGACAAAATGTGCTATCCAAATAAAATCACAATTCACACAGGAACCCATATATAGAAAGTGTGTAAATATAATCCCTGTAAACCAGCAGTAGTTCTCAAAATTTGATCAGCAGTTACAAGCATGCAGTGTTGTGCCTTAACGTGTTGAACGACAGTTAATGAACTCGTTCATGTTTTGGGCGAATGTGAACTGAACGTACTGCATTACTGCCTAATGACATTACTGTGAACTGGTTCATTGTCGTGTCTGTGAACGGCTCTCTCAGTTTAATTTCAATAGGGTGCCAGATTTCTGTAGAGCCTTCCAGGCGAAAACCAGGCAAAACACCCTGTAAACAGGCCTTAATATGTAGCAGAAAAAAACACCCAATCTGGCAACACCAGCCACCAGCGTCACACCGCTGCATGCGTCATCAAAACAAAAAGCAGCATGGAGGCGACAAAGCAGCAAGGAGGCGTCGTATCATCATTTAAAACCAGTTTTATGACAAGGTCTGTGAGGATGGGAAAAATCCTTAGTTACAGTGCTAAAACTGACAAAATAATTGCTGTCTGTGCTTCTATATGAGCTGTGGAAATAATTTTGAAAAATAATAGCTCGCAGCAACATATCAAATAAAAGAAGTATGAACTAGTTCATTTTTAGAACGGTGAACTTAGTTCAAAATTTTGAATTATGAACTATGAACTGAACTAGTTCATTTTAAAATTTGTGAACTGAACTTTGAACTAGTTCATGTAGAAAAGTGAACTTTCCCAATACTGCAAGCATCACCTTCAGGCCTATGACGGACTAGTTACCCATTTACCTCCTGCTCAATGCATGCTGGGACAGGAACCAGCCCCCTGTAACTTAACAGAATACGCTGTTTAGATAATGGATGTATTGAATACTCATTTTTACAGCACTGCAAGATCAAAAAAGTACACGAACACTGAGTCTTCAAAAGAAAGAACAGTGTAAAACAGGACAGAAACAAGACCATCAAGTCAAAAAAAAGCCTAATTAGTATGTTGATTGACTTTACACACCAGAAAGACTATTGGGGGTTTCCAACATCTCCAACACTCCAAATGGTTTGTTTCTTCCCTGTAGAGCCTTTAACACAGATGGAATTGGCCACAAGACACTGTAGCACTTCTGAACTACTAATAGGCTACAAGTGCCCCCAAGACTCATAACAGCTGTATGCCCTTCTTCTCTTCTCTTCTCTTTGAATCAGCTCCTGCTCCTTTGCCCTGCAAAGACAGACTTTTTTGCTGTTGTGGCTTTTGTGTGCAGTGAATGCACAAGAGGACAGCGAGTGCAGATTTGGAGGATCGGCTCATTACAGCGATCTGCACTGGGACTCAGTGCTCAGTGTTGTCCTAATGACATCACGCAGAGATTAATTGTTGTCGGCACATCGTTCCATCGAACAGTTCAAACCAAGGGCAGGTCGTTTGGGCTTCACACTCAAACGCTGCTTGAAATTCACCACGAGCCTTCTCTCTACCCCCGCCTCTCCGAGCAGCTTTGTGTTATGGCTTATGATATCCGACGTGGAGCATTACAAGTCTTTTGTGTCCTCAGCTGTACTCATCCAACCAAACAAGACAGGACTACAGAATGGTATATCGGGTTCTAAGCATACGTCTTCATTCACAGCCACGGCGTGCACACCGGGATACACACACACACACACCCACACACACACACACATCAGCTCTCTGTGAAAGCGGAAGAAAATTCAAAGTCATTGAGATACTAGCTGAGAGATTGAAGCCAATTTTTCAAAGTGTATCGACCTGTCAAGCTTTGTTCACTATTTTGGTGACATGTATCAGACAAACGCAGGTAGAAAGCAGGGATAACACCAGGACACGCTCTGAGTACAAAGAAGCATTTTTTGCCCCAAAGGCTCTTTTTTTCTTTTTTTTTTAACCTGGTTGATGTTTTCTGTGTTACCAGAGTGATGATGATTGAGCTGTAGAGCTTGAAGTCACCAGCAGTGCTCACCAAAACTAACACACTCTCCAGTTTCCTAACCCAAAAAGGAATTAAAACACACCCTTTTAAGACACTTCAAATGTACTGCAGTGGGAGCCGAATACATTTGTGCTCCAAACATCCATGGCCTGAAACCTGCATGGTTTCCAATATTGTTATTTGACTAATGGTATTTTGTTGGCAAGGAGATCAGATACGTGACCAGCCATGAGAAAACCAGCAACAAGTCAGCCAGGCACAAGTTGTGTAAATAAAGAAAAATCGATTGTTTTTTTTTAATTAGTGATTTTCGTTTTTTTGCAGAATATGTAAGTTGAAATCATGAAGAAGCCACTCCATGTTTCAGATAACAGTATTGGGGGTCTTAAAACCATAAACTTTGAATTTCAATTTGGGTTGTTTTAGAGGAAATTCCTGCTGGTCACTCGGTCCTAGTTGGGGGTGTGTCAATTCAACAGTAAATTAGCATACTGGATTTCTTTGGCTATTCATGTGCTTCTGTTCTTTTTTCAGCCAATCAGCTGCACGTTAAAAGGGAACCACATGGCTACTTATGCAGCTTCTGGTTATGCCACCGCCGATCTCACTTCTGATTCTGAACCCGAACTAGAAGATGAAACTGAAGAAATTGACGAGAGCGACTGCATTACACTGGAGAACATCCCTAATCTACAGCTGACCTTAGCTTGAAGATGAAGATGATGAAGAATATGACAAAGAGTAGTGGTAGTGATGGTGGCACGTGCGGCAGCAACGGCTCCTCTCTGTCCTGATTATGTGATTTTATGTTTTTGTCACGCTTGTCTGTCCCAATGCACACATACAGACTCTTTTTGACATCGGCAACACAGCAATCAGCAATCGTTTTTACGGAAACATGGCTTATTTTATTTTATTTAATATTAGAATTAAGTATCTACATTTGCTCCTTGTAACTCTCTTAAGTATATTACCTTTCTTGTTTTTGATTTTTATTCAGGGGCTTTTTGTAACAAAAGAATTTCCATTTGCTAACCATTGTTCAAGCTTCTACAATAGTTTCTGTCTTGCGGGCTAACAGATACCAGATGTCAATGATAGCTAGACCAGTAGGAGGTTGGACTTATGTAAATGAGATGCAATAGGCAGCACTGTGCTACCTGGCTCCCCTGGCAGGTGAGAATCTTTGAGGCTGGATTTCTCACTAAACTAGTTTGAGGAGTGCCTACAATCAAATGGCCACATCTTCTTCACATATTTTCAGATGGAAAGCTTAGAAACTACACTTTCACTGCACTACACTGTAAATAACTCAAAATGCCCCCTGGGAGACTTGTTGCTGGTTTTCTCATGGCTGGTCACATATGTGCCAGACGAGATGCTGTATCAAACTTTCAGTAACTTTGATCAAAAAAAAAAAAAAAAAGTTACAAGAACCTTTTAGTTGTAACCAACCAGTAGCACCAGAAATATGATATAATATTATAATAGACAACTGGTTAGTGATTTCAAAATAAAACAGGAAAGGCAAGACATGAAATGTGTAGAATAAAACAGAAACTTGACAGACATGACAGATGTATGGCCTTGCATAAAATTGAGTGGAGAGAGATGATTCCTTTGTTCTGTCTGATTAAGTTATATTTGAAATAACGCAATTAATATAATAGTAATATAATCGTTCCCAGTTACATTGAGCCAGACATGCATGCAAAATTCTTATACAATTTTACTAATTATAGTCACATAAAACACAGAAAAGCAAGAACCACATGTTCGTCAGTTTTTAGCCACGAGAGCACTCTTTTTCAACTTCTATTGCTGGATGTAACTTTTATTTCACAACAGTTCTTAATAATGATGAGCAAAATACACAGTAAAGTACCATAAGGCAGTAAACAATGACAATCACTACAGCTTTATCTGTTTGTTAGACACAATCTTTAAAATGCAGAGAGGCCTAAACTGGGTGACACAGGTGTTTCAAAGTGATCACGTTCTTTCTGCTCTCCTCTCCAAACTCAGGACTGTAATTATCCTTATCATGTTGGAATCCAGAAGAGGTTGACCCTGACCTTCTCTCTGAACCATGTTTTTAGGAGACATGGATTTAAAGCAAATGGTTAAATAGGGGCACAGGGAAGGTTAATAATGTTAGTGCACTCTGCTTGAAGTAATGCTCAAGGACAAAACTTTGTTAGACAGAATGTGATTAGATTTGAAGCAGGAGCAGAGAGAGGTGGACAGAGCAGATTCATAGACCCAGCAGGGAAATGGCTTTAAATTCATAGTGACCTGGAAAATGGTTCAACATGTTATTCTTTCTTTAAATAAGAGATGTAATAATCTTCAGAAGGAAACTTACTTTGTGAGTTTTATCTGGATTATTTAACAAGGTTTAATTCATATACTTGTACGAATAAGTCAGCCATTTCTTTGGACTCAGTTGATGCAACTGCACATCCTCACCTGACTCTGTATGTTCCCTCCATGAGTGTACACATGGCTAAAGATGTCTGCTGTGTGCGTCACGCTCTCTGTTCTTTCTCAGGCCTGATGCAGTGTTTCTATCTAGAGGCCTGTTGCTTTTGAGAGCCTAACTTTTATTTGACTTGTATGTCTTTCTTATCTCAGTGTCGCTGGCTGTTCTACTGTTCTGAATTTAGCCAGACAAAAAGTACTTACTCTCACTCAAGCCCGCTTTTGTGTTGGGGATTATGGTCGTGATTTCACTTTTTATTTGAAACTGAAAGTGCTGACAGGACGTGCAAAGAAATTAATGATACCAACACACACACACACACACATATATATATATATGTGTGTATATATATATAGTGTGGAACCGCAACATGACAGGCCTTGTACTCAGATGGGAGACATTCCTAAAAAAAATCACTCTCACTCTGATCTATTTGTAAAGGGTTAAAAAAATCAGACAATATCTCGAGAGTGTAAAGGACTAAAAATGCATTTAGAGGAATTAGAAGTTGTTGGGCTCTGCAGTTTGCCTCCTTCCTTCTGCCTCCTGTCTGCGTGGTGTGTGTGTGTGTGTGTGTGTGTGTGTGTGTGTGTGTGTATGTGTGCTTAACTGCAGGGTGTGGCTGGCAGGTCCGGTCCAGCCTCCTCCTCTCCTGAGCACACCTGACTTCAATCATTCAGTCAAGACTCACCTGCTGCCTCAGCATCCGTCTCCCCATCAGTATTCATCGAATTGTCTGCTCACCTAAGTGGTAACCTAGAGGTCGACCTAGAACCTTTGTGCTAATTTTGCCAGTCTACGTCCTGTCTGACAGCCTCGTGAGTGTCTGGATCTGGATTCCCTCTTGGACCAGCTCACTCTGACCTGCTCGTCTGTTTTTTGTTTGGACCTCTCAAATCAGTCTTTGTAACTTTATTGGAAAGAATCCTTAAACTTAACTTCATGTCACTAGATGGCGCATGACACTTAAGAGCAACCAAAAACCCGTGATGCGGAATAAATCCTGCAGTCGAGCCAAACACAAGCTAAAGTTTTCTGCCTCTTTGTTTATCACAGAGCTTGTTTGCGTGTCCCATTGACCAGTCAGTAAACTAGGCTGTTATGATTCTCTTCTTTTAAGCTGCTCTAATTAATATTTTTCAAGAACAATGGATGAAATGATTGTGGGTGCGTCTCAAGTCTCTTATTTGATATTTCCTTGCTACTCAATCCTCGCTTGAACTGGAAGTCTGTCCATCCCTGAGGAGACACGAGTGCAGCCTTCAGTCTGCAGAAGTCTTTTACTGACCAACATGACTGGATATCAAAGTGATGAGTCTCACTCCTGAGTTATAGATTGTATTTCTTTTCTGATTCACCATCTCATTGCAAATCGGTGTTAGTTGTAGGTCAACAAAAGGACCACAGACAACTTTCTTCATTCATTGGAAGGGTTTTTTTTTGTCATGTTATTTCCCCTATTAACTTTTATTATGGTTACAATTAAAATCAGAGAGTAGGAGAGTCTGCCAGTCAGTAAGAAACACTTTTCACATCATGTATCGTCATCACTCACATGGGAGTCTGATGAGTGTTGGGTTTGATATTGCTACATAATTTTGATTTCCCAGAAACACTAAGCCTAATTAATGATTCTCAGTGTTGAAGAGACATCCTAAACATATTCTGGGTTATTAAATAATGAATTCACCACCAGAATATCATTAAATACAGATGCAGAAATGAATAAATAATATAAAGCCATTCTGCCAGTAGAACTGGATCCTGTGCCTCTGAGCAGGACTCAGTGCACAGTACAAATCCAGAATGCAGGTAGTTCTTCAGTGCAGGAGTTAAACAGGTAACAGGCTGCAGAGAGAAAACTCTGCTGCTCTGCCAGTGATAACTATGTGCCTTTATTAGCATTAGCACAGTGCACATGTGTGCAGACACAAATTCATCAAAGTCTTTTCAGCTGTTAAAGCTGACTGACAGCTGATGCAGCTGTGATCAGCTGCCCCCGTCATCAGAAACCGACATTGCTTCATGAGTCACATCAGAGGATAAGGATGCCTCATCTCTCTAACGAACATATTTCCTCATTTCTTCTCTCCCCGCATGGTTTCCTTGCGTCTCTCCATGCATCCTCGGTTTAAAAGACATGGGGTGCCATCCCATTTCTAGCTTGAAGGATGTCACTGATGGTAGTGAAGCCACAGCTTCAGTCCTCTCAGCTCTACAGAGCATTTTAGCCCTTGAAAGCTCTGATAAGCCCGCTGTCCACTACCTGCTCATCACCAAATAGCAGATAGACAAAACTGGCAGTGAGCCAGTGAACATGGTGGAGCATTTAGCAGCTAAATAGCCAGATATTTCTCTGAAGAGCTAATATACATCAAAACAGAGTGGGTGGACACCGAACTTGCATTTATCAGGTGGACATAAGCACAACTCCAAATAAATAGTAATGTTGCTCCATGTCTCTTGTGTAAGTGGGAACTGTTTGGTATAATCATGACATCATGCCATCTGACAGGTGAAGAGAGTAGTAGTGTTCAAGTGGACTGCATTGTATGAAAAGGTGTTTCATAATTTTCTTCCAAATTAAGATTTTAGAAAGCTTGATTCTGATCAGATGGCTGAGAGGACTACTCCATATTTTTAAAGGTCTGTCATGCTTTTAGGTTGTAGAAAGTCCTCTTTACAAATAGATGTATTTTGTGTGAAGTGTTGCAGTAAAAGTGGTGTTTTGTACATGCAGAACAAAACTCTGTACAATGTTCACCCAGACTGACAACTGAAAGGGCAGAAAGAGACAAGACACCTCTGAGCAACAGTCAAACAAGAAATCACCAGTCATTGATTAAATCAGCTGGAGGCTTAACATCAAAGTCTGTGCAGATTGAAGTAGCAAGAGGTTCCTGTTCCAGTGTCAAGTGCACAATAATGCCAATAACAAGCTGGAATCAGCAGGTGAGCTGCTTTAACAAAACCATTCTTAAAACTATAAAATAGAAATAGAAGGTTAGTCCAATGTTAGCACTACTGGAACTGGATCATGGGATATCAGCTGAACTGCCAAATCACAGTTTAAAATAGACTGCAGAGGGCCTAAAGAGAAACGGGCCTCCAAAACATTTAGAGCACAATTGCAGCATTGTGGTTCCGTAATGATCAAGGGTAACTTCTGCTTTTCTGAACTAGAAAACATATTCAAAATTGAAGGGAATTTGGGGATAAAAGCAGTTACAACAGTATTCTCCCTTGTCATGTGACACTATGGGTATATAGACATTACTGAACATATATTATTGAAGGGAAGAAGAAAAACATCAACATGACGGGTGATCCCAAACTTTGAAACAGTTATGTAATTCTTGTAAAATGTGACATTTTGTGACATTTTCCCACTCTGTCCCTCAAGCATTTTGGATTCAACAGCATAGATGGACAAAATCATGTATAGAGGTAAGGCTGCCATTTAGAAATTGAATAGCCTTACAGTAACGTTACTACAACGTCAGTTAGCTTTTCACAAATATATGAAGAAATGTCTTTTCAAGATGTATTTTCTCCCAAATGCATGTGTGACTAATGACTGTGTGCTCTATATCCATATTCATTTGTGCATGCGAGTGTGAGAGAGTCTGCCGCTAAGAGTATGTGCAATAATAGAAATAATCAGTGTGTTTCTGTGTGTCGCTCACACCAAACATATGAGCGTTACCCATCCTTAGAAGCAGCCAACCAGGATGCTGTAGACTACAGCTCCAGCCATAAGGTATGAAGGTCAAACTTAAGCATTTCTTTTAACTAAGATACAATAATACAAAAAAGATGAACTATAGAACAAAAGTTGTAAATGTATAAAAAATGGATTTTGTCAACAAAAGGATGCTTGGTACTCTGAAGCACTTTACTGAAATTAGAAAGAACAAAAGACAAAAGGAAAGTGGGAGAACTTCATTTTGACCCACCTTTTTCAATTATTCACAGGCGCTTAGCAAACTACCTGGCAGCTTCTGAAAGCTCGCATCATTGCGGAGCATTAAGGAAACATCAAATATTGAGATGGAGAAGAGTGTGTGATAAATATTGCAGGTGTCAAAGGAATGTAAGCACAGGCGTCAGGCAGTTTCACCTGGGTCTGAGAGGTAACCAGAGAGACGGACTGATTTAAGTGCCATGTGGAGACCAGGGGAGAGTAGAAAAGCCACATGTTTGAGCAAATGCAATCTGGAAGTCTCAGCTTGATGAGAAAAAAAAGCCTGTTAGCAAAGCGTGTTAACTCACAACACCGATGGGAACATGAATGTTCACATTAGCAAGGAATAGAATTGTGGAGCTATGTCACAATGATAATGAGTTCAACATAAACTTTGTGAGGAGAAAATTTCACTGTCCACTACAAGCAGCACGTCAGCAGCACAACAGCTGCCTTCCATCACTTTCTATACTGCATCATCCATCGACAGCCCTGCTGTCACACAGATATTTGATGAGATCTGAGACAGCTCGCAGTAGAGCTGGAGGCTTGAGACTTAATTGGGCTTAAGTCAGACTCGGCTTCAAAGATTTAGTTCAGATTTAAATGCCTGAAGACTCAGATTGAGTCTTGAAGGCAACAAGCAGAGGAGACTTGACTTGGTACCCCATTAAGATTATACAAGGGTCTACTGAATATAGTTTTGCCTTCTGGAGCTCTGCCACAAATCACAAATATTTAATAAAATAATGCCCCCATCATCGAAAATATAATTTCAGTTGCAGCTGCTGGCACCAGAATAAAATGGAGAAAACTCGACCATGCGAGAGGATTTTTCTGATAAAAACATTTAATAAAGTGTCTTTATATAAATGCTCCTATAACTTAAAGCAACATTACATTAACTACTGAAAAGACTGTTTGGAATTACACTAACATACTTGTCACCGGTGGTAACTGTTCATACGTCTTGTTAACACAACCAGGACGATGTGCTTCATAATCCTCAGAGTGCAATGTAACTATTCAAACTCAAGCTGATTGTTGTAGTTATTAGCAGAGTTGAATACAGCACAATATGTTAGTGTGTGTAAAGAAAAAAAAGGTTGTCTGTAACATTCACTGGAGGCATCTCTGCCTTATTCATGTGTTTGCTGCAATTCTCCCTGGTACAGCAGGTGGCAGCATACCGAACATTAAGTGTAATACCAATTGATGAGGGGTCATTCAGTCAAACAGCACTCGCCAATAAAACAAGATGACAAGCAAGAAGAAGCGGGATGGACATAAGGGGGATCGAGTAACTGCCAAAATGACTTAAAGTTTGTGCAAGTATCTCACCAAATGGGAGGAGGCTTACCCGTACTTAATGAAGAGCAACGATTTGAGTGTATCACATGGAGGGAAAGGCGGCGTGAGCCAGTGTGACAAATCTGCAGAGCACAAGCGCCCAAGAGCCTGCAGTGACTGCATTTCTACTGTCTCTGCCATCCATTTTCAGAATCATCCTCATCTACCAACTGTCTCACTTGCCAGCAGCCTCTCTCAAAATCACAAGTGAAGTCCTACATAAACAAATGAAGAGTTGAATTTCTATGTCCTTTTGGTGTTTTCATTCATATAATGCAGATGAGATGTTCACATCATTTCACTTTGAACTAGGTGTCTGATTCTGACCACCTATCTGTAGTCACTTCATGTAGGAACTAGTTAACCCAATCACAGGTGTCCCCTCGTCTAAATGTAAATATATAGTGGTAAGAATAGCAGGACGGCCCAGAGTGGGGGGCCAGAAGATTTCCCATTTTTTCAAATCCCAATGTTGACAGGTATGCTGTAGGGTCTGAAGTAAAATAACTAAATGCTGTTTCAAGTGCCTGTGTCCACTGAATGCTTTTATCTGACTGAAAGCACTGGGTTGATGCTCCTGGCAGTGGAAAGTAATGAAAATGTTTTGTTTTTATGACAACAATAGTGCAATATCTACATATCTTTGGTCTTGTGGGAAAATCACCTTTTATCACCACTTCAGTGTTTTTGCTTATTTAAAACACTCCAACAACTGCATGTCTATGTACACAACTGATGTGTTTAACTTCGTTGTCATGCATCATATCGTTGGACAGCTATGATGCTTGTGATTCAATTGATGCAATCCCGATAGCAGGTACAAACATCACCACCAACAAACAAACAATTACAGAACTGTGGCAACTCACCTATGAATTATGATGAAAAAGAAACAATTTGGTGAACACCTTTCAGATGGGACGTCCTACACACTGAACTGACACTGAAAGTGGTCAGCAGCAACATCGTCAAGTCTGCAACATGTTTTGAATCTCTCAGTGTCTTCCTGCACACTATCATGACTACGAGCCTTCTGTTACTGACAGTCAGACCTGCCTCAGCTGCATTACCAAAATTACAAAATCTTTTACTATTATGCTCATGGGTCAGGTGATGTGTGCACCAGCAATTCACTGCTCTGGAGGGAGAGCAGTCCTCTTTGACTAAAGAATATACTGCACCATTCAGGGGTTTATTTGTGGTCTAGTTCTTCCAGGTGTTTTTTGCTCATTTGTGTCAGTGTATGAAGTAAAACTGGTGAAACGTACAGCTAAGGTCTAGTTGCATTGCAATAAATAAGTGATGTATGATATTGAAAGTAGAATGATGACTAATACTAATGACCACTACTGCTTTGTTACAACTATCATCAACATACCATACTTGCAGAAAATTGTTCTATAGCACTGTTACTGCTGGAGATGTAGATCTGGTGAGAATTTAAAGTGCAGTGTCTCTTGCATCCACCAACATGCACATAGGACGGAATCTGTGACACTGTCAATGTATCAAAGGAAATATCCTAAAATGATATCAGGCTCTCTGGCACTGCAGCCCAAATACAGCACCCTCTCGCCTGCAAATGTCTACCTCAGCTCGCAGACAAAATCGTCTCCCCGTCATCTTGTTCTTGAGCGCTCCCCTAAAACACAAACTTGTTGAAGTGAGAGGGAGGTGGCAGTGTGCCCATCCTGAGTGCCTGCAAGTGCTGATAAACCCTGTTGATCAGGTAACATGGCTCACCAATGTCTTCCATGTTGTCCACATGACCGCCTTAGTTTCCTCAAATGATTGTCCTCGATTTATATTCAGGGCTGTTCTTTTGCTTGATATTGTGAATCCAGCTGCCTCGCAAGCTAACTGGTGCTGTAGATTTGGCCTGAATCTGTAGTATTCATTTGAGTATCACAGATGGAAATAAAAAGAGCTGGCAAATAAATGTGGTATTAGAAAAAAATAAAAAAATTCCCTGGAATAAAATAAAAGCAATCCTTTGCAAAATGTCCTTTTTAAAAAATAAAGACCTATTTGTTTATTTATTGAATTACATTGACTCATTTATATATTTATATGTACATGTATATAAGCATGCTAATTTATTTAAGTATTGATTTATTTATTTGATACTGACTGAAACGGCATTCCATAGGGGAGCAGCACATCAGTGTATTTTTTCTGCAGACATGCAAAATAAAGCTTTCAACTGACACGTTTCATTTTCTTTTTCTTTTCTTTTTCTTTTTTTTTTTTTTTATTTGTTGTTGTTGGAGCAGGTTAGCACACCCAAAGGTACTCATTCTTCACTGATGGAGACTGAGAAAAGTTCCAAATCTAAATGTTTGAGAGGCTGAAAAAGCAGATGTTTGGCATTTGGATTTTCATTCATGAATAATTTTAAATAATGAATCTGGTGTCAAAATAGCTGTAAGCTCTTTTTCTTTCAATCAATTCATCTTTATTTATTTATTTTTCCAGGCATCAAATAAAGATCATCTCAGCAACATTTCCAGGTACTAGATGGAAAACACGACATTCAGACCGATGTATGCATTCATGCCTGAATCTCAAAGAATGAATGAATGTTAAACGATGAAACACTGAATATTAAATGGAATACTGTAATATGTATGTATAATGAAATGTAATTGTTATATTGCTGCTTTTACTTAACAATGTGAGTACGTCTTGCACCCGTCTTAGTAATGCATTTTCCCAGGCAGCTTTACAATTAAATTACCGAAACCAGATGAGAGGTAGAGCGGTTCCATCCCTGGCCTCAGCAGTCTACATGCCAAAGTATTCTTGGGCAAGATACTGAACCCCAAATTACCCCTGATGCTATGCCATCACTGTGTGAGTGTGTGTGAATGGTTAAAAGCTTGTAATGTAATGCATGAATGTGTGTGAAAGGGCGAATGCTGTTTTGTGTTGTAAAAGCACTTTGAGTGGATGTCAGATTAGAAAAGCGCTTGGCACTACCTGAAAACATAATTTTATAACCTTTCACATCAATTCAGAGTTTAAAATATTCTAACCTACAGTTTGACAAAAGCTCAACACAGAGAGAAACCTCAGGTGTGTAAATGTGTGTGTATGTCTGTATTTGTGTGTGTTGCGATGAGAGAGAATCTTGGTGTGATCCAGATGTTTTGATTTGTCTCTCCATATTTACTTATTTCCATATTTATTTATTTATTTATTAATCATCATGTTCTTATTGTTATTGCTGATAATCAGGACACTTTGTTGCTGCCAGCTATGGTGTGTATATATGGGTGTGTGTGTGTGTGTGTTTGTGTGTGTGTGTTGTGAAGTTGGAGGACAGAGAGAACATGGGCCGGGGCAGTAGGGATTATGAAAGCTTATTATTGTTTATTACGAGGGGAAAATGAAAATGGGAATTAATTTTAGCAAACACACACACACACACACACTGCCAGGAGCCTGTGACTCAGCATAATGTTGTGCTACTAATGCACAATTGCAAAAGTCACCTCTGTTAGATGGTTAAATAAGATCTCAGTGATGAATTTGACTTCGGTTTAACACTGACACAAGCCATGACTTGTGTCAGTGAACCACCACAACAAAAAGTGACACAAACACAGCAAGGTTTTTTAATTAATTATGTGACTATATGATGGTTTGTATGAGTCTATATAAACTCTGTAATATACTATCTATATAGGCTACACAGACCCCACAGTTGCATGGGGGGAAGGGGGGGGGGGACTCAACGCCATCATTACATTAGATGCAGAGTACATCACTGAAGTAACCATATTTCTGTCAACTACCATTTCCCATGGGTATATGGTACTTCCATATAGACACACACAACATCACATGCACACTCTCTTTCTCTTTCTCACACACACACACACACACACACACACGCGCACACACACACACACACACACACACACACACACAGTCCATTCGGGGTCATGCCCCATCCTTAAATATTCTTCCCCCTTTCCCTTGAGCGGATGATTGATTAGCTAATTACTTTTAAGATTAATGTCTCTATTTTTATGTGTAACCGGTTCACATCTTTTTAACAGTCCACGTCTGAGGATCCCATGCATATTATAGCAATAATATACTGGTGTGGAATTAAATTTTAAAGATATGGAAAATAATCCCATTAGCTGAGTACAATATATTGGATTAAAACCACTTGTTAATTTGTGCCTAGATTTAATTTCTGCTCTCTAATGAACATGCCTCTATTAATTTCACCATTTACTCCATTCAAAATTCAAAAGATCTGTGGTTTCACGCCCCTCATTATGGGATCACATTCAAATTTGTTTAGATGAAAAAAACTACAAAGTCATGGGTGTGTTGGGTAGATCATTAGCCCCTTCCAGACATGCGGTGTTAATGTAATGGTTATTCAACCTGTCGGTCTCATGTCTTAATAAGAACTCTGGTCGGTTTTATGTGCATCTCATATGCACATAAATCAGTTTAATAAACCGGGAGAGTTGTACAAGATGCAATTTTCAGCTCTTCAGGAGATTGTTCTCTTATCAAACCAGTCTAAAAAAACTATTTTCCCTCCATATAACGACCAGGAAGAAGAGGTTAAAAAACCCTCGTAAAACGACAGTAATAATCTGACAGTAATAATCCAGCTCTGTCTGCGTATTTTTACTTTTCATTCATGCAAACTGCATGGACCAGTTAATTAACACCCAGTCCAACCTTTACATACAGCATATGAGCAAAAAGGAATTAAACAAGGGTCCTAACAAAACATCATTGAATGCTTTTGCATGTTGGATTTTATAAAATATTCACTATTTAACAACCTTCAATGATGAAGTGTGTGTGAAAAGGTTTCAACTGATTCAATTTGAGATGTGATGGTGAGCACCCCTTGTGCTCATCATTAACCATGGCGGCAAAACAAATTTTAAAATCCAGCAGTAATGCAGATTGTTAGAAAACAGAAAACACTTTTCTTACTTACTTGAATCCTTTTAATTCACTGCTGTTCTCTCTCTCTGCCAAATATTGCACAAGCATGTCTGAATAAAGCTGTTAGCAACATTAACATAAAGTCACCTATGTGTGAATGAGAAGGAAGCCCTCACTTTGACAGAGAGACAAAACCAACAAAATTTCCTGTCTGAGAGGGATTACTGGTTTTTTTAATCGTCTTGGAAATTCAGGCTAAGAAAAGGCCATGGCAACCTGCCATTAAATGGGAGACGGTCCACCTTGGGCAACCAACTTTGTGGAGTCAGAAGTGATGTGAGAATTTTGTGACCGACCTGCTGTGATGAAAGTGGAGCTGAATCGAAAGGCAAAGCTCTTGATTTACCAGTCATTTTACGTTCAAATGCCCACCTCTGGTCAAGAGTTCTAGGTAGTGACTGAAGGAATTAGATCATGGATAAAAGTGGCCAAAATGAGTTTCCTTTACAGGAAGTCTAGGCCCTGAGCAACAGTACGAGGGACTCTGACATTTGGATGAGAGAAGTAGAACCACTGCTCTTTCACATTGGTAACGCACAGAAAATGTGACCTGTATCTGAACATAGACACACACACAAAAAAAAAAAAAACACATGGTAATACCAGGTGTAACTGCATGCAGATCATAGTGGGGTCGGTATGCCAGATCAGACAGACCACATTTGGAGGTGGTCAGGCTTGTAATGCAATTGGATCTCAGCCAGGGGATATTGCAGTGTGTACCTTGTAACCATATTTTTTTAAAAAAAGTCCACCAGAGAAATTGAAAGACTTAATTGAAAGACTTGGCTCCACCTCGTCCTGCTAATTTAAGTAATAAAATTAGGTAATAGCTACAAGTAGTAGCAGGTTATCTGTAAACTCTGAGATTTGAGTCTCAGAGGTGTCAGGTTTGAGTGCCCTTCTCAATCTAAAAAGTATCCTGTAGGTTCTGTCTTTCCAAGAACAGAACCTGTTATTGGATATCCAGCAAAATACTCATATTCAGAAGATCTGTAGTGAGAAACTGAGAACATTGTTCTCTACTTACGTGATGCGAATAGAACAAAGCTTGGATGCGACTTTGCAGCATGAGATATTTGAGAGATTTTTGACCACTTAATGAACCCTGTGGCTCAGGAGCCGGAAAGCTAACGTTATGTTAGCAAGATTCAAAGTCATTAACATTGCATATGTGACAGCGTGTTTAAAAACAAGACAAGCCAGCTATCTAGCCATGTCATTGTCCCCGAATCAATACCAAGATATGAACAAATGATAGGCCACGTGTTCAGCCTGATGTAATGAGCTGAATATCGAATTAAGCTCACAGTCTGAATTCCACAGTCTCAATTCCACTAATTACCAAAATAATTTGGTGATAAATAACTGGTAAGTGAATAATTCATGATTCATTGAATCCCTGATGGCTTTATGGTTGATGATGAGAAATTGAAAACATATCTGCCGCTGTAACAGTGTTCAATTATTGTATTTATATTATTTATCTATTAAGAGAGACACAAGGAGGAAGATATATGCGGTTTATTTATTTATTTGTTCGTTTTTTGAACTAATCATTGAACAGAAATACCTGAAGGTAGGATGGAGGGGGGAGGGGAGAAGGGGTAAAGGGTTGTGCTGGGTTGGCAGAGGTCAGTTGTCCTGAGCTGGATCTAGCAGCAAACTGCTGTTGCTGTTGCTTTTTGTATGCAGACTCCAGCTCCAGATGCTGTTCTGCTTTTTTTCAAGTATGAGCTCATGCAAAGAAAGAGACTACATGTTTTATGTAATCTACGAAAGGTCTTAAGTCTTCTTAAAAAAACTGTTGTTTAAATCAAAAAGATGAGCCAAGGTCGCATACCTGAAGCCAGATGTTTTGCACTTTGAGGTGTCTCCTCTTTTAACTTCCATGTCTTCTGTTTGATCATCATATCATATGAGCTCTTCCCAGAAGCTCTTTTCTTTTTCAGCCATCTGTGGCATGGAGGCTCTTTTGATGAGAGATGATCTTCTTCTCTCTCATTTTTATTTCGGTCTCTGCCTTCTCATGCACTTTATTGACTTCCTTCCACCAGGCGTCTATGGTTGCATCATATTTTTCTTCCGGAGCACAGACATCGCGTTGATGAGAGCTGTTCCAATCCAATCCAATTTCCTCTTTTGCTTTCTGGAGATTGGACTTTAACTCTCTATTTTCTTCCTCGTCATGGCCAGCTTCCTCTGCATGGTCTCTCTGTCACTTTTCCAGTACTCCCTCTCTTTCAGAACATTATCTTTGCAGCGGTCCTCAACCTTTCATCCATTTCTTTCTTCTAATCCTTCATCTGTCTTTTCATGCCCTCCATCTCTCTCTTATACTTCTGTGCAATATCCATTTAAATAAATATATTTTCATATCACAGAGTAGGAAATGAGTTTGGCCATTTTTAGAATAAATATTTGACAGAGACACATGAAGGAAAGCAGCAAACTGTTAATCCTGAGAGAATATATGCTATATTATTGTATTTACATACAAGTCTGAATAGAGATACTTTAAATATTAAGCAATTCCATTATCATTTGTGTACGAATTAAGAATGCTTTTATCCAAGATATTTAGCCAGTCAGCCATTCACAGGTAGTCATGTATCCATCTGACAGAATGTGAGAAATTACTTTATGACTTAAAACTATTATATTTTGCCGGATATGTAATCTTTGATTGATTTTATTCAATCAAGTGCAGTTGTTGAAGCTTTGGCAAAAAATATGACCAAATTTAAAAAGAAAAGTATGACTTTCTCTAAGTGCACTGATGATTAAAATGAATTGTGCCAAGTGCTCCCGGTTTGAAGATCTTACCTTGCTGTCTCTGCTGTCTATTCTTGCCATTGCGGCTGATGATATTGAAAACAATCAAAGTCATGAGATTTATGTGACATATTGTGGTTTATCTGACAGATAGTTTCCTCTAAAGACACAGGTCTTTGTCAGTTCAGCTGGTGAGTCAGTATGAAGAGAAAGTGTTGGTTCTAGGGGAATTCAGTCAAATAGAGAATGTACATTCTTGAATGTATATTTATATGCTTATATCATAACAGGCAGCATTCTTTTGTAGACCAGTGGTGGAAAGGACCTAAGTACATTTACTTAATTACTGTACTGTATTACTGTATTTGTATAGTTTGCTGAGGTGAAAAGTTGATATGCTAACTATAACAAAATGTAACAAAGTGCAACAAAAATCATGCTATGATTCAGGTGAACACCAGTCAGTGTGGGTCAAAGTGCCACAACAAAATTATTTATTACAATTACAGTCAGTAACTTCAATTTCAAAAGAAGCTAAATGTTGGTGGTGGGGTGTGGTGAACCAATCAACAGGTCAATGCACTCTAAGTATGCAATCGGAGAATAAACAAAACTAAATACAAGCTAAACCTTTTTCTTCCGACAGGAAAACCCCCAAACTACTACACTGCAGGTGAACTTCCATTGCAACAGTTGCTCCTGTGACAAGAACACTTTGCCCAATCTACTAAAACAGAAGAAGTGAAACATTGTAAAAAAAAAAAAAAAAAAAGGCAACCAGCACTTCGCCTCTGAATTGAGCCAACACACGTTGATCTCTGTCTAACCACAGGTAAACACATTGTCATACCTTTCCACTGCCACTACTCCTGGACTGTTATGAACCTTTACAAAAGAAACAAACTTCTTGGCAGAGCCCCATTGTGTAATTCAATACTTCTTTAAAAAACCCCCCCATCAATTTCAATGTTTACATAAAAATCCAATACGTTGGAATGCATTTGCACACCTACAGTACCCTAAGAATTGAATAATCTCCATTGAAACGCAGAGTG
This sequence comes from Chaetodon trifasciatus, assembly GCA_037975065.1. NCBI lineage: Eukaryota > Metazoa > Chordata > Actinopteri > Chaetodontiformes > Chaetodontidae > Chaetodon > Chaetodon trifasciatus. Next base: position 10,556,449 of record JBBMOE010000010.1, read on the forward strand.
TGTTTGGTTTATCAAAGAAGCATGTGTACAGGACTGATCACAGGAGCAGGAATGAAGCTGACACACCTGTGCTTCATGAGCCTTTTAACAGTTAAAGATAAAAGTATGTTTGGTCCCAGTGTTCCTGAACTACATGTATATGAAGCATTAGACATAAAGTCCACTGAAGCTTCCACTCTGTTCACTGAGGAGATGAAAAACGGAAGCAGATGAAGACACCACATCCATGTGGAGACTGTAACTGTTCTAAAATTAACGCATGAAACAAAGAAATATATTTCCACACAAAAATTTCCACTTTTTGAGGTTTGGCTGGCTCCCGATGGCTGCATAAGAGACAAAGAGCTTTCCTTCACAAAAAGTAACTTAGAAATGAAAGGCGTCTTTTTGTGGCATTGCTTCTCTTGACCTGGGACCCGCCAAGTTACCCATTTTAATCTGTTCTTCCATTGAACCTTTAGAATTTAATTTATTTCTCTTTACTTTATTCTTTTGTTTTGGCGTGTTTTACCTGGTTTATCCTTTTTATCCTGATTTTATGTCATCACATTTCTTTTTATTTCATCTATATTTCCTTTTTATACCCCACATTACACTTCTGGTTTTACTCACATTATTTAAAGTTACTTCATTTTATTATTCATCTATTATATTTTATGAATCTTTTATTACTATTTATCTTGTTTGGTAATGACAATTTTTTTTTTTTTACATTTTTATACTACCTGCGGTTTTTCCTCATTGCAGATTCATGAAAACTTATGATAGCGTTTCCCCCTTTTGTCTGATTTAAAGTCTGATTGATTGATTGAAGTTGGTCAGCCACACCTAACTAATTTGCATTTTGAGATCAAATCATGTGGCCACAAACAAGAGAAAAAGAATGCATCAATGGATCAATGTCATCATCCAGTTAACATGGAGACATATCAAATGGTAATACCAGGTGTAAAATGGCCTAGAAGAGAAAGGGATGGGGTTGATGGATGGGGTTCGGACATCTGGATGAATGTCCAAACATCCATCCAGATGCTTCCATGTTGGAAGCATGTAACTCATTATACCTCTTCCCATGATGACCTACTACCTACTACTACCATTTTGAAGAAATTGTCCAAGCGAGTGGTGGACTTGTTATTGTCATTGTACATGAAAGGTGCTGTGAACGTGGCCATTGTCAGTGAAACATTTGTCCAGGAACTTTGTCAGTCATCGTTGTCTTTGTGTAGAGCAACTTCTGCTGTCATTGCACTAGACTAGACTTTCTAGACTTTTTTGAACACCCTGTTCAAAACTGAATTTTGTGTCCTCCATTGGTGTTTATGATGATATGGTTGAGTGAATGCTGAGTATTGACATTGAGATTGAAGATCAAAAACAAGGTAGGGGACACCCAGAACTGAAAGTCAGCATTTGTTGGCTGCCTGGACTAATGTCTAACTATGAGTGATGAAAGACATCTGTAATCTTCCCCCTACCTGATAAGCATCCTCAATCATTGATCACCTCTCCCTCACTCTCAATTTTGTCTGAAAAATAAAAGTCAAGTTTGTCTGCAGTTCACAGACACCATAGATGATTGATTGGTGAAAACACTTGTTGTAATGGTCTGGGGGATTTTTGACAGCATATGGTCCATCAAATTTGGCAAACTTGTACATCATCGAAGTGAAGTCACTCATGCTTTCAATTTTAATCTCTTTTTGCTTGTTCCCTTTTTTTTCCATCTCTCTGCCAGTGACTCCATGCCTCGCTCTGTCTGTCTACCACTGTTATGACTGAGAGGTTATCTTTTTATAATAACCATACTGGTGTAATATTGATGTCAAGCCTACTGTGGTGATGCTTTTGTATTGTGTCATCATGCCTTTCTTTGGCTGAATGATTCTTCCATTTATTTACAGTCTAATGACAGTCTTACAGCTTAATTAAAATATTAAAATACAAGGAATGTGTAAAGATTCACAGTATCAAGCACTAGTATGAAGAATATGTGCTATGTGCAGAGATAATAATCCAGAACAAATCTGTTAATGTAACACATTCAGTCAGATGTGGAAACCTGACATTAATTTAAAGTGTAGTGTCAATGGGGCAGGATGAGAGCATCAGTGACTCAGTGAGTGTCAGTGGGGGTCCTTGTTGCTGAGGGCAGCTGCAGTCAAGAACTGTTCTTATTGTGTGAGGTTTTGGTCTAGATGGACCTCAGCCTCTTGCCAAAGGGGACAATTTCAGAGAGTTTCTGTTGAGGTTGGCCACAATCATTCCTGCTTGCCTCAGGTTTCTGGAGGCCACAGAGTTGCAGAGGGATGGCAAATTGCAGCCAATCACCTTCTCAAATGATACACTGCAGTATGCCTTTGTCCTTGGCAGGGGAAACAGGCGCACTCAGCTGGGAGAGCATGTTTTGTGGCAGGGCTGTGTTGGTAGCACAGTGTCAGAGTCATGATGGTGGAGTTAAAGGCGGTGCTAATATCCAGGAACAGGATCCTGGCATAGATTCCTGAAGAGACCAGATGCTGGAGGATGAAGTGGAGGGCCATTTTGATGATGTTGTCTACAGACCTGATGGCTCTGTAGGCAAACTGCAGGGGGTCCAGCATGGATCGGTGCTGGTTTTTAGGTTAGACAAGAGCTCAAATGACTTCATTACCACAGAGGAGATGGGCCTATAGTCATTAAGTCCTTTGGTCCTTGTTTTTTGGGGGATGGGGATGATGGTGGAGGTTCTGAAGCAGGCTACCACATGGCAAATCTCCAGTGAGGTGCTGAAGATGTCTGTACACTGAAGACTGTTAGTCAGCACAGTGCTTCAGGGTGGAGGCAGACACAGAGTCAGGTCCATCTACATTGTGGGGATTCTGTCACTTGAACAGTCCATTAATGTATCTCTACATGATGAAAAAAGCCATCTCTGTGGTGTGCCAGGCAGAAGCCACATCATGGCCTCTATGTAATCAACCAGTCTGTTGGTGGCACTCCTGAAAACATCCCAGTCAGGACATGTCAAGTATTTACAAAGATCCTCCATGGCTTTGCTGTTTCACTTTTTTAATATCCTCACTGAAGTTTTAGTCAGCTTTAATTCTTGTCTATGCTGGAATCAGATGGACAATGATGTGGTCAGAGTGTCCCAGCCAGGGATGGTGTGATAGGTGCTGCTACCTGTAGTGACAGAAAGGACAGGATAACATCATTATGTAATGACATATTCATACAATACTACAGCCCCAAGGGGTGATTCTGGATTCAAGCCCTTTTTTGTTCAACAGACAGTAGCAGCTCAACTGGACAGAACTAAAGCCACAAGAGCAATGTGTGAGTTTCAGACACAAAGGTGAACAAAGTGGCTTCAAATAGTTTAATTCTGTTAAACAAGCTGTGAGACCAATCACACACTTTCAACAGTTTTCAATAACTGGGCACTCAGAGTTCCTCCATTTGTCCCCCTTCATCAGATATTAAAGAAAGTCAGTTGGAATGTTTAGGAGATCCAGTACATGCCTACAGGAGGTGTGGGAAGTCTTCAGGGAGTTTAATCAGTATAGATTTGGGATATCTTGAGTTACAGTGCCATGCCATCAATTGCATCAGTCCTGTGGCACTTCACATTTTGGTTAATACTTACCCCCAGACCACGCACACCTGAACTGATAAAATTCTGTCTGCTGGGTTTGGAAGTACACATTTTTGTGTACTTTCCGCACTTTCCCCACATTTTGTTATGTCACAGCCTTTTTCCGAAGTAGATTAAATTCAATTTTTGTCTCATCAATCTACACACAATACCCCATAATGACAAAGTGAAAAAGGTTTTTTAGAAATTTTTGCAAATTTATTAAATATAAAAAACTGGCAGACGGGTCGTGTGATTCGGATCAAGATGGACGCTTGAGACTTTACTCCGCTCCAGGCTTCAATTAAATATGAGACTTTCTCCAAGTAGATTTAAGACCATCAGCTGAATTGTATTTTAGAGATGCCTAGACCGCAGCGCGGCAAGGATTTTCCTATTTTTTCATCGTCGGGTTCTGCCGTTAAGAAGAAAAGTGTCCAACAAGCTACTTCACACATCCTCAGCGAGGACAAGCATGGTGATGCTAACACCTCAAAGCTAATGCTAACCGACCAAGTAACTATGAAGTGGATTCTAGCTGAAATAAAGTCTGCAGCCTCCCGGGGTGAACAACGTGGATGAATCAGTCGGCGCTTGCCTGGACATCATTGATGGCGCACTGTCACCTCATCTGTCACCTCGGTGGAGAGCTCTATTTCGGCTCTTTCTAACCGAGTGGTGAACCTGGAAAAGCACATGGAGGAGGCTGAGGAGAGGGTCTTTGCTACAGAGGATAGCCACGGTGCACGCAACACCCGCTTAGCTGTCATAGAAAAAACAGTGTAGCAGCTATAGCTGAAAATTGATGACTTAGAGAACAATGGCCGACGTAAAAACCTGAAAAGTATCAATCTTCCAGAGAAAACGGAGGGTAACACTCCTCTTGCAGACTTTCTATAGACAACATTGCCGACTTTAGTTGGCCTGCACGCTGACTTCCCTCCGTTGGAGATTGAACGTGCCCACGGAGCCTTGGCTCCCGCTCCAGCTCCAGACAAGCCCTCGAGAAGCGTCTTGGTGCAGTTTCTATGATATTTCCAAAGGGAGGCTGTGCTCAGAGCAGCACTGAAGAAACGCGACATCCACCATGGCGGCTCCCAACTACGGTTCTACCCTGATCTGTCTGCGGAGATCCTGCGAAAGCGGCGAGAGTTTGACACTGCGCGGAAAGCGCTGGCCCGTCATAATAAGGACCGTGGTTTTGCCTACCCAGCCTGTCTCTGGTGTCTCCATAAAGGGCAAATTCACCTTTTTGACACCCCTGAGTCTGCTGCTGCATTTCTGGAAACTCTTGTATGAGGTAATTTTTTCATCTCTAAAGTTACCAGTCATAATGGAGAAAGACGGTCTTAATGTACACTGAGCCCCCACTGAACACTGTGCACCTTTCTGTGACTACCTCATGGACTTTGAGAGAATATACAACAGATCTGATTTAATTTGTAGCTTTTTCCCTTGGAAATAAGGTGATTTTAGTTTCCTTTCCTTTTTTCCCCCTTCACCTTTTCGCCATTTACAACACAGAATGCACAAAAACTGGTAATTTTGCATTGTACTCAGCTTGATCTTACACTCTACTACAGTGTTTCTTCTTTTTCATGATGTTTTGCGAATACAGCACTTGCATTTTTAATTTAGCTTTAATAGTTCATATGCCCTTTTATCAACCTTGTGTGTAGTCTGTATTTAAGGTAAATCTTGCACAACTGTTGCACAATTCGGGAACTCATCATTCTGGGGCATTGCTCAGTGGTGTTCATTATTCAGCCTGGAGTATGGACACTGTTTCAAGTGTCTTAGTTGTTACTGTGATCCATCTGCTAAATTAAGATTTGGATTATGCTTAGAATGCCCAGTTACTTCTTCTGGGGTAGTTATTCCCTGTCACTTGGGGATAGGATAGGGGAGAGCAAGCGCTGCTCTTCAAACTTTGTGTGTTTTATTTTGCCTCTTGTTAAATGACTAGAGTCTAGGATTATTCTTTACACAACTTCTTGTACCCTGATTACTTTTTCTCTACTCAGCACTTGTTACTCAGCTATCTTTCAGCTTTGTTGCTCTCTTGTCTGGTTCACTTAAACTCACTACTTGGAATGTCCAGGGCTTGGGCCATGTAATTAAAAGGAAGAAGATTTTAACATATTTGATTCAGGACACTAGGCTATCCGCCACAGAACATCTGAAACTTAAGAGAGACTGGGTAGGCAAAATTTACTTCTTCTCCCATTCACAGAACAAGAAAGGCACAGCCATCCTCATAAACAAGAACCTTCCTTTCATTTTGGAACATGAAGAAAAGGATTCAGAAGGGAGAATCATTTTGATTAGGGGTTCAATTCTTGAACAGCATTTAACTATTCTCCATATTTATGCCCCAAACAATGATTCACCCCAGTTTATGTCACAAATGATTTTGATGTTTAACCACCATTGCAATGGCCTGGGCTTTTTAGCTAGTGATTTTAATTGTATAATGAATGCTTCTCTGGATAAACCCTCCTCTGCAAACATATCTAACCTGAGATCGTCTGCTGTCCTCAAAAATTTATGCACAGATACCGGATTGATAGATATATGGTGACACTTAATGGCGACACTTAAATCCTAAAGTGAGAGACTACATGTTTTATTCACATCCTCACAACTCATACCCCCAAATTTTTTACATTCTGTCCAGACTTGCTGTATAAACTCTATTGTTTTATCAGACCACGCTCCGGTACATCTGTACATTAACCCAGTATTTAACATTCCCAGGACTCCCACTTGGAGATTCAGCATATCATTTTTGAATAGCGACTCTTTTTGTACCTTTGTCTGGAACAACTTATCACAATTCTGGCTCGATAATAGAAGTTCTCCGGTAGCCCCTGCCACAATCTGGGATGCAGCTAAGGTCACTTTACGTGGACACCTTATTTCTTATGGCTCTCATCGGAAAAAAGCCTTAGAGGAAAATGGAAAAAAAACTTTGAAAAAGAAGTGACAAGGCTGGAGCAAAAACATAAACAATTGCCCACACCAGCAAACATAAAGGTTGCTAGTGGCTGCTAAGACTAAGACTGGATTATACTTACCATGTACAGAAACTATTACTTGACACTAAACAGAAATATTATAAATTTGGTAATAAGTCCAGTCGCTTGCTCCCCCACCAAGTGAAAAATCAAAATAATGATTGCTCGATTAACGTGATAAGAACACAGAATGGGGATGTCACATGTGATCCAGTGGTTGTCAATAGCACATTCTGGGATTTTTATAAATCCCTGTACAGTGCAGAGAAGACCGACGCCGCTATCAGCTTGTACTTGAACAATATTCCCTTACCTACCATTGCGGAGGAGGATCGCTCCAGCTTAGATGCTGCATTCATGCAGGAGGAGGTCTGGGCCACAATCCAATCTATGCCGAACGGGAAGTGTCCAGGCCCAGATGGGTTTCCTTTGGCATTTTTCAAAAATTTCTGGCCAGAGACCCACTCAATTATTATGCCTGCCATTAATGGTATCCTAAGAGATGGCACCCCCACCTCTTGGAGATACGCTTCTATTAGTTTACTTCTAAAAAAGGATAAAAACCCTCTGGATTGTTCATCATTCAGGCCAATTCGTCTCTTCAATGTGGACTACAAAACTGTTGTAAAAGTACTGTCTCGGAGACTGGAAAACATCCTCCCGAAAATAATAAACCCAGATTAGGCAGGGTTTGTGAAATCAAGATATGGCACAGACAATATATACGCTGTGCTCGTAATCTTGTTCAGTGTTTTAACACTCATAAAAAAAAAAGCACTGATAGTCTCCCTTGATCCTTGATGCCGAAAGGCCTTTGACAGAGTGGATTGGTCTTTCTTATTTTTGGTACTGGAAAAATTCGCTCTAGGCTCTAACTTCATTAATATGATGAAAACCTTCTATTCCAACCCAATAGCTACAGTTAATACAAACGGCCTGATGTCTGATGGTTTCTCGGTGCACAGGGGCTACAGACAGCGGTGCCCCCTGTCACCTTTATTGTTCATATTATTCATTGAACCCTTGGCTGAGGTCATCAGAACTAACTCTGATATATCTGGAATAGGGATAGGTGAAGAATATCACATAATTTCCTTATTTGCAGACGATGTTCTCCTATATCTGAATAACCCTGAGAAATCAATTCCGGCAGTTCTGAAATCCATAACCACATTCAGTGCCTTATCGGGTTATAAAATTAACCTAGGGAAGTCAGTCGCTACGCCCTTTAATATCCCCCAGGAAATGTCAATACAATCTCCTTTTCAGGTGTCTATGAATGGCTTCAAATATTTAGGTATCTTTGTCACTCCTGATTTAAACAATCTGTTTGAAACTAATTTTTCCCCCTTAATTCAAAAAGTTAAGAATGATCTGACAAAATGGGCCTCCCTACTAACTTCCCTCCTTGGGAACTCTCATATCTCTTGCTATATTTGGAATAATAAACACCAAGGAGTGAAGTTCTCTATACCGTCAAAGCCAAAGGACTTGGGAGGCTTGTCCCTGCCCAATCTACGACTATATTATTGGTCAGCACAACTCAGAATGATGTCAGATTGGTTCATGAACAGGAAAGATTGCTTATGGTTGGGTCTTGAATCCCTATCTTGTTATCCCAGAAGGCTTAACTCCCTTCCTTTTATTAATAATATAGATCAGTTAAATCATCTCAAGAACAACATAATTGTTAACACACTACTAGTTTGGTGAGATGTAAAGATATACCTAAATATTTCCCCTGTCATCTCTCTCCGGTCTCCCCTGGCTCTGAATACGGATTTACCAGTACAGATTAGGAGTATCGGTTTGACGGAGTGGACATCTAAGGGCCTGTCAAACTTCACGGACCTGTTGGTTTCTGACTCTGTTAAGTCATTTGAGCACATCAGGGCTGATTTTGATATTCCCCATAAAGATTTTTATTAGTATCTCCAAATTCCTAACTTTATAGGGTCTCTCTTCAGGACAGGCAGGATCCGCATGGGACTGTCAGAGCTGGAAAACACCATAGTTTTGGCCAAATCCCCCAAAGGACTGATTTCCAACATTCATGCTTCATTACTTTACTCTGATTCTTCAGGCTATGACTCTCTGAAGCTGTTATGGGAGTGCGATTTGGAGGCGACGTTTAGTCCTGAAGACTGGGACAAGATCTGCAGCGGGGTTTTCCCTAAATGTACTTCAATCTCAATACATGAACAAAACTTTGAATTTTGAACTTTGAAACTTATTACACACCTGTTCGCCTCCAGAGAATGTTCCCTGATACCTCCAATCTTTGTTATAAATGTAAAATAGACAAGGGTACATTTATCCACTTATTTTGGTCATGTGACCGCATCCAGACTTTTTGGAAGGGGGTTCACTCTGTAATCCAGGAGGTAAACAGTTTTCACTGACTCCCTCTTTATGTCTTTTTAACCACACTTTAGATAATTTCTTCGATACAGATTCTAAATCTCTGTCAATAATTTTTGTTTCTGGCTAAAAAGTGTATTTTGCTGCTGTGGTCAACTCCCCAGGTTCCTACACTCGACATGTGGTTATCGCAAATTTCTGCCCTTATTCCTCTTGAGAAGCTGCACTCCTTCCTACAGAAACTATAACTAACCATTTGTTCCTGGAAGATGAGTGTTCACTGCCCTTTCATTTATTTCATATGTGCTACTCATTTACCTGTCTCCTGTCGTCCTGTTATTGATTCTTTTTACTTTTTTTTTATACATGTATATATTGCAGTGCTCGCTGTTAGTTTGGGGAGGGACTTTTTTTGTTGTTCTGTATGTTTTGTTTGTTGTTTGTTGTCTTTTCTAGTGTTTGTGCTTATAAAATGGAAAAACCAATAAAAAGAGTACAAAAAAAAAAAAAAATCAATAAAAAAATAACTGAAATATCGCATGTAGATAAGTATTCATACCCTTTACTTAGTACTTTGTTTGAGGCACCCTTGGCAGCGATTACAGCCTCATGTCTTCTTGGGTATGACGCTACAAGCTTGGCACACTTGTATTTAAGGTAGTTCACCCATTCTTCTCTCTAGATCCTCTCATGCTCTATCAGGTTAGATGGGAGCGTTGCTGCACAGCTATTTTAAGGTGTTTCCAGAAAAGTTCAATCAGGTTCAAGTCTGGGCTCTGGCTGGGCCACTCAAGGACATTCACAGACTTGTTCCAAAGTTATGTCATGATGTCATGTCACTAACCTAAAGTAGTTAACCATAGGTTAGTATGTACATTTCACCCATATACGCACAAGATACCCTTTAGCATCTGTATCAGGCACACCAGGCTTTCAGCTAACTCCGCTCTAAACACATCTGTGGCAGTAATAGAGGCTCAAAGCCGGAAAAGTCCTGAGAGCTGTGTAGGTCGGGGCAGAGTGGTGGGCCATATACACGGCTTTCACTCAGGAGAATTGGGTTTTTCTCCCATAAAAAGCCAAAAGCAAAAACAAAAGTGAAGGAAATATTGCAGTTAGTTAGTTAGTTACTTAGTTAGTCACTTAGTTATTTGACAACCCGGTGTGTCTCACACAGTCACTAAAAGGTGCATCTATATGAGACACTGCGGGGCGGGACAAAGTGTCTATATTTGATGCTCTTGGTGTGACACCTGGTAGATCCATCCATTTCTTGTCAAGATGAGTACAACATTCGTAATGAATTTGAGTGGAATGTGATCAATCCTGGTTGCCTTGGACCTAAAGGGTCATGGTTTCATATGCATAACTGTGTAGCTGTCACAATAACATCAAAATGTAAAGTAATATATATATATAAAGTAAATGTAAATGCTAAATGTAATGCAATTGCCCTGTTTGTAAACATTCTCGAAAGGTAAAGAAAAGAGAAATAGTAAGATTCAACATAAGGAAGATGTGCAGTTTCACAGAATGTGAAAAAGGTTGTAGGTAGTATGGTGGACTTCACGAAACACATATTGTTATTCAACATCCATCGGTGCATGTGGTGACCATATCAAGGCCACTGCTGGGGGTAACGGAGTGCCTCAGCTCTCTCCCCTTGCTGTGCATCTTGCCTCAGTAATAAGCAGAGCTCTTCCTAGTCGCAGCACCAAGGTGACACATACATTTCTAGATACGAGTGCTGCCTGAGAATCAGGAAATGCTCTGTGAGGTGTTGTTAGCTAATGCACACTAAACCAACATGTTCCACTTTTCACTTTCACCTGTTCTTTTTCGATTAAAGTGTTAATTTATGTCATTTTATTGTTTTTAAATGCTAAATTGGATGCCAAGGTGGAAGAAACAAAAGATTGAAGATTGAAGAGATATAATTGGACTTCTTTGTCCTAAGGTGAGCTGAAATATGAACTCTTCTCACTTTTTGGGTTGCTGTACATGTTTTTCCATTTGAGCGGTTATTTTTCCAGGGTATCCGGTGCGTGATATCTTAGAGCATTGCTAGGAGGTGTGCTGTCAGCTTCTGTGGTATACTGCTGAGAGGAGAAATCATTTTGTACAGTCTACAAATGTTGATAAAAGGCCTTCATATCCCCTTTCCTCAATGAGTCCACATAGTGTGAGTTATCAACTAGTTGTGATTCCTGCGCTTGCACAGTATTAGCCTACCTTGCCAATATTTGTTTGGAATCCCACTAAATGTTACTCTTTGGTGAACAGTTGCTAGCTCGGACTACATGTCAAATCACCTGATGTGATAGTAAATCAAACCTCATGAATTTGCCGTGTCCATCAAATGAAAAGAAAACACCTTTGGAGCTTGAGACAATTGAACAGTAACTAATACCACATTCTACCACCAAAGAATCAAAAAATGAATTCATCAGCATAAGAACATACCATTGCTAAGTTCACTACACTGGTTTTGCTGCTGCAGCCTGATTGATTCAGGTATGACCAATAGCTTACAATGGCAAAAGTTTGCTCATGCTAGCAAATCTCAGGTAGATATTGCTAAGACAGCTTCCTAAATTGACAACTCCTCTCCTGAATGCTACTGTCAAGCCATGTGATAGTGCTATATCTGATACTGTGTGACATGTTCCCATGTGATTCATGGCTGTAGTGTGTGTCCTGTTGGTGAGGTAAGAAGCCTCAGGGGGTGATGGCTGCTACCTAGAAGTCAACTTAATGGTCAGGTAGTATACAGGGAGCAATATGGCCACAGAGACGTGGGTAAGGATCACAACACAGTCCTGCAAAGTTAAGCAGCCAATCATGACAGTGATCCAGCCTACAGGCTGCTTCACACTGTTGATTGTGGGAATATTTGACCCTTGGTGGACTGAAAAAAATTCTGCTAACCAAGGCAAATTCTTTTTTTGATGCAATTGATTGATCTGATTACATTTGCAAGTATCCTACTGTCAAGTCGGCTCATAACTGTGACAGCTCTTTGGCTTAAAATCATCACCAAACAACCAGTTCTCGTGATCCCCTGAATACACATTGTGTCCTTTCAAAAGTGGCAACGTTGCACTCATTTTTAGGTTTATCAAACTGAATTTCAAATATGTACACTTTTACTTTTTTCAGCTAAGTGCTCTTAATTGAAATCAGTTGAGCTTTGAGCCAAGGACACTCTGGAAGCCTTCATTTACTATTAACATTATTTTTATATGTCACACTTGAGTGTAAACTAAAGCCAGAAATACATTCTGAAACACAGCTTCACCACAAACAATTTGTGTAAGGATTTAAAACCTGATACCAGTTGTGACCTGGCTCATAAGACATGACAAAGACACTGGGAACACATTGTATACAGGAAACTTCCAGATTGGTATAGTATTTTAGTGACATTTTTGTGTTTGGTAAGTCAGCAGGATGTCGGCTGGCTTAGCCACAAAGGGACTCTAACATCAGCCAGTGGTGTGCATCAATTGAATCCACACCAAATCTGACTTCCATCACTGCATCAATGTCTGTTGAAGCAACTGTCCTGTCAGTACTACAGTGCTGAAAGGATAGCAGCCAAATAATACATCTTCACCAGGCTGAGTAAGAAAATGTGAAATTCCCCTTTGGGATAAATAAGTACTTTGTAGTCTTTCTGAATCACCTGACACTTTTTAAAGTGGGCTCCATGAAAAATATGCAGAGAGAAAACAGTATTTCATTGATTTATTGATTCAATAACTCCCCCCCACCCACCCACCCACCATTGCTGTAATAGGCCTATAATAGAAACAAAAACGTCAGGGAAAAACTTGGAGTCTGAGGATATAATTGATAACTCCACAACATACAGACAGCAGGAGAATTTAGCATTTTCCATTGAGTGCATTTGCCATAAATATGACCATCATGGCCTTGTGGTCCATGCTAACTTTACACTCACCATATCTGTTGTAGAGATTGACGGAAATGAAGATTTGATGCAAAAGACATATATTGGAGCTGGACGAGCCTTCTACAGATTTCCTAATAAACATTACAAACGATTGTCTCTGAGCCTGACTAAAAGTAAACACAGAAAGTAGAAACATGAAACTGCCATTATGGTGCAGTTTTGTTTTTTTTTATTAATTATGGCTGAAAGAGACGCCAGTTGTGGCTAAGTGCTCTGCAGGTTGAAACACTGCTCTGAGATATCACATGTCTGTCTTTTTGGACATTTGTTCACCTGGGTTAACTATCCAACATATTTGTGATATTTTCTCTCAGCTACCAATGAATCATAGTGGGCAGAGGCAAACATATTACTAGTTGCTAGTGTTAATGCTGGTGAGTCACACATATTGTAATCCCTCATACAGTGTTTTATGTGCTGTAAGTCCCACTCTTTGCGGCAAAGATTTCCCCCCCAAGGCAGTGCAGGAGAGTGGTGAGCACCGGAACACCACCAGCTACCTGACATAGGTTGCCTTTTTGTCTCTGCCTCCATTCTCACATCTCCTCTTCCAATTCATTTAACTGCTTGTTTTTGCACTTTGAAACAATACAGTCCACCATCAAAGTGAAATGACTGTCCTCATTATCGTCCATGGGATAATTGACCATGGCAATTAGCTTTTTGAGTTTCTTTTGAAGACAGTATTCAATGAGTCAGTCTCTTATGTGTAAACAAACCAGGGGGCTACCTTCCATACTTGTTGTCAGACTCAGAGAAGATTGTTTGAAATGATTCATGTGAAAACCCCTGTTTATTAGGAACACTGTGGGTGGCTTGTAAAGCTTGCCCCAGCCTACATTGTTTTGCAGAGGCCCTAGTTTCCCTGAAACTCTACAATGGAAATGGGGAGTGCTAAGTGATCAACACCCATGGAGTCAAATTGCCATATTTATGGGTGCACCCATGGGTGCACAATCCATACTCACTTGCCATACTTGCTTACCAATACCTAAAGGAACCACAGACACACACAAAACATTAGAAGGGCAAGACACAGACTACAGACCCTGGCAGAGCCAGAGGGCTGTCTCATGATAACTTCCAGTAAAAATGGGATATTAAAAGCAGTCATTATATAACATTAGTACCATTTAATCACCAATGTCATCAAATTTGATTTGGACCTTGACTCATGGTTTTTCACACATGGGAACAATCAAAACTATAAAATGCAAAGTCCAATTCTAAAGTGTAAATAGATTAGCACAGGAAGAGTTTTTGTAGCGCCATGTGCTGTTAAACCAAGCTTTGACATATAGTTTAGAGATAAAGTATGTTAGACATTGTCTAAGAAACACATGGAGCTAACATAATAAGCCCATATTTGACACATCTGTAGCCCATCAAATTTCCATCAGGGCTGGCCATTACTAGGAAAAAAAGGGGCAAGATAAGTGCCTTACATCGTAATGCTCATTAGCTCATCAACTGTCCATTAAAAAGGTGCCATTAGTGCACTTTCTTTAAGCTTTACATGAAGCTAAAGGTGTAGCAGCAGAGAGGAGAGCACTCGTCATTTACAGTGGAAAGACACTAATGCATCTGTCTTTTGTTTTCTCGAGATGAATTAACCCATTATCACGAGAAAACAAGCTTTATTATCTTGAGATAAGAAAGCAATTAACTACTGGGCATGATAAACACCATTTAAAATTATTAATTAGAATTGCAGTCCTTTATTTACCAATTATGATAAACTAAAGACCGGTACTCATATAAGCCAGTGGAGAGTACTCACTTATGGTCTCAAAAAAGGTTGTATTCTTTTTGCTAATTCAGCTGAAGGAAGAATGGTTCTGTAAGGTACAGGACACGTTTTATATACAATAATTAGGATTAAGTATTCCTTTTTGTGATCTTTTTAGTCGAATTATCTAATTAGTTGTGAGGTTGTAGACCTAACCTCATTTTAGTTCAGAAAAAAACAATGGAACTAATGCAAGAGCCACTCCTATGACACATAAGAATGACTAGTATGTGTGGTGGCCCTGAGGTTGAATGCAAAACAATTCACATTTCACATTCACAACATTTTGCAAAGTGCATTCCACAGAATACAACAAAGATAACTTCTCGTTTGTGATTAGACAGAACCCAGAGCTGAAGACGCCATTTTAGGGGCATTGATTATTATATATATACTCGACTTGTTTGTGGTTCTAGAAGCATCATGCGAGTCGTTAGAGTCAAATGAGTCACCCTATTGTGTCACATGAAGGGTGGGCAGGTCAACGACGCAACCATCAACACCTATTGTGCCAGCCACACCCTGATTCATGTGACTCTAACAACTTGCATGATGCTGGGTGGAGGTATGGTCCTGCAAGAGGATAAATACCTGAGACTGCTAACCAGTCAGTTAGAACTGAAGAAGCTTTTCGGATAAGAACCACAAACAAGTCCAGTTGCCTTTGGAAGCACTCAGAATTACCATGACATGGATGAATGAGAATCTTCACAGATGCAAACAAACAGCAGTTTTCCAAAGTATTCCCGAGCCCATGTAGTAATAGCCCTTCTACAATCATGTGAGTCATAAAGAGATTAACCTCGCTCCATCCTTGCTCGTGTATGACTGAGCCTGTCCAGGTTGCCCCTTTCATACCCAGTTGGCAAACTGGCAAAATGAATTGATAGCCAACCAGCACAGTGTTTTCTCTGACTGTCAAACAGGTGCTGAAGAAAAGTACTACACCATTTCAAGTGAGTGTGTCAGAATATTCCACTACATACCACCTGAGACTGTTACTATAATTATTATAATTATTGTTGCTGGGTTTCTCGTGGCTGGTCACATATGTCAGCATTAACATATATTTCGATGAGGAGTGGACAGGGCATGGAGCACGCAGATCCACTTGGCTGAATAAATGAAGTGTTTTGTGTTGGTTTGTCACTGTACCACTGAAAATACCATTAGAATCCATGTTAAGAGCCTTCAAGCAATAACACATACTTAGAAACAGATTTATCATCCTCATTAGTGGTAAACAAGCTGATTAAAGTGCTGACAAGCTCAAAGTGTATCTACATGTACTTGTGTATATTTTACATTAACATACGTTTCACATATACTATACCTACACAGTCTTCCTATCCCACATGGGGGGTTGCATGACTCAACTTTATCCACAGTGTGATGAAGGTGTGGGCAATATTATGATATATTTACAGTGCGACACTCACATTTTAATATCTTGTTGTATTAGGTTTTTCTGGGCAATCATACAAATCAATGAGCAGAGCTTCTGTATAGCTATATTGGAATGTTAAACAGTTCTTTAATACTTTAATTTGTCAGCTTGATTCATCAAAAACAGACAAATGGGTATTCCAGAGCAGCTTATCACACTATATGTCTATTGTAAGACAGAAAAATAAAATGAGCTGATTGCAAATAATTAAATATTTCAATCATGTCTGTCTCAGGCACATCAGAATGCAATAGCAAATGCCATATTTGTCGAAAGACTTATCATCTAAGTAGTGAATCATGCTCTGATTTTGACACATGCTCAACAGTATCAACACCCACAATCACTTCTGCAACTAATTCAGTAACTACATCTTTACATGTCACACCATGCACATCTACTCCTGGCCACTCCTGCTTTCTCAGCCGAGGTCATGCAGTAATATCCAGTGACTTAAGTTTTTTAATACATACTACATATACTACACTACGTCAATGAGCTCCCACAAGCTGCTTCAGAGTGGGGGATTAAGACAAAGTGGCACCATGTGTGAGTAACAAAGCAAGAAGCATTAAAGCTGCCTCCAAAAATGGCAAATGGGATTACAGGAACTCCGTCTGACAGAAGATGTGCTAACACAATGGGACTCCAGTCTGACATTACTAAAGAGATTTGGGAAAATGAAAGCTGCTATCATCTCCTTTTTAGCACTCATCTATCCCACACTGAACACCTTAACAAGTGATGAATAGGAAACGATAGGAGGTGACACTGCAAAAATCCACACAGAAAGATCACCTAAATTCTCTCATTTCATCACGAAATGTCCTGTAAATGGAAAATGTCTAAAGGAAGGTTGGTTGTCACCAGCATGGACAAGCAGCATCTAGAGCCGGATTATTTTCACATCTAACTTGGTGAACCAAACCAGCCTTTGATGGTTTTGGTTGATTTTTATTTGATTCCTGTCAAGTTTGAAAGAAGCGTTTTACGATGAATTAATTTGGTAATGAAGCTTGTCTGAGTTTGTCAAAAGAAAGTTGAATTCGGAAGGTGTATGGTTGTATTTCTTTCTGTATATTTATTTTATTATTATTATTTATTTATTTTAGTTTATTGACTACAAAGGCCAAGAGTGCATGAGAAAAGTAGTAAATTCGCATA
Organism: Chaetodon trifasciatus; assembly: GCA_037975065.1. Taxonomy (NCBI): domain Eukaryota; kingdom Metazoa; phylum Chordata; class Actinopteri; order Chaetodontiformes; family Chaetodontidae; genus Chaetodon; species Chaetodon trifasciatus. The sequence goes on from JBBMOE010000010.1 coordinate 10,573,819, forward strand.
CATCTTCTAGCTGAAACTACAGTGGGCTATACTACTGGACTATCGCCTCTTGTGGTGCAAAGTGGTTTTACAAGATAGGATGAGCCACAGCTAGCTGGTTAGCATGCTAACTACAGTAATCTCTGCAACACAATACATAGATACATACATAGACTTTGACATATCATCAGAATGTTACTTCTTCCCATTCTGGCAATAATGTAATAATAATGATAAGTCCTGACAATGTGGTATTTAAGTAAAGGATCTGAAATATATTTTAACTCCACACACAACACAACGGTCTCCCTGCTAACAATAAAGTTAAATTCCAAAGGGAAGAAGTACGACTCATCAATCCTCTTTCTTCACAAAACCACTGAATAAACATTTAACTGCTGTGAGACTGCACTCTGAATTCTTCTGACTATCTTGGTGACTTTGGCATTGGGGCAGCACAGCTTTTCAAAGCTTAAATGACTATTTGCTTCCATCAGTGTCTGAGGACAGACTGTGTGGACTCACTGTTTTATGTTTTGAAAAGGATGTTGCATCCAAGATGAATTACACAGATCTCACTGCTGAGTTTGCTGCCAAGCAAGAAAAGTGACTTTCACATAATTCATTCCATTTAGCCTATGGTGACTCCAACTCATTTAATTACACAGCATGACAGGATTTCTCTTCTTTGCCTTATTAAAATGTGCCAATATAACTGATAAAATGAGACTATCATAAATACAGCGTTGGGTGCATAATGTTTAAAAGTTGTGCATAATGCTGCCAGTTGAATTTATAGCAGTTTAAATTCATATAATACTGTTGGGTGTGCTTAAGGCTGTATAAACTGAGTATATCACTGTTTCAACTGTACAAAACTCTGATGCTGTTTTCTCCACTGTTCAAAAACATCAGGGCACCAGGATTTCAGTTTTGGTTTGGTTGTAGGTCTACCTACAACACCCTGAGTCTGACAGAACTCTTCTCGAGGTCAGTGGTCACAGCAGTGAAATGATATTAGCTATTCTGTTGGAGCTGAAAACACCTGTCTCACTCAGTGTTTTGTTTCGTTGTGCAATGAAATGTCCTCTTCAACAAATAAGCCAGTCTTATGATAAAGTTTTAGCAGTTTATTTTGGAGTGTCTTATTGAAGTAGGTGTGGTTTAAGATGAAAGAAATAGGATCATGACATGTTTGGGGGTTGGTGGCTCTGACTAATTAGCCAACAGGAGTTCACCTGTGAAGGAGAGATATTTGGGTTTGAGTTGTACCAAACACAAAATGAAGAGGACGCCTAAGGTATTTTGGAGTGTGCCATGAACTGTGTATATATACACTGTTTAAACTGAGCATCCACATCAAAGAGCGGACTGGCTGAACTGAAGTGGTAGAAGGTTGTCAGAGATCACATGGTCCAAGTGATCTCTTTGAATTTAAATGTGGCATTTTGTGAAACATCCATATGGGAATGTTCACATTAATGCTTTATGTTTGAGAGGAGTCAAAGAAAGTTCTTAGAGTTCATATCATACAAAAAATATGATTCGACTTATGAAAAGAACAAACTGTGGCCTAGTGGAGAGTTAACCACACACACACCTCCATCAGATAGGAAAGGTTCCATTCACCCAGCTTCAGTCGCATATTCATGTCTATTGCAACACGCAGGGAGAGACATTATATTATTTTCTGAGGGGTCAGCAGGCCTATTTGCTGTAAAAAGTGTTTGTTCAAGTTGGACCTATGTGAAAAGCCCATTTATCTTATTCTAAACTTTGATTTCATTACCTCAAATGCCCTTTAAATTGAATCCACATTTGCCAGTGACAAAATGGACCATCTTGCCTCAGTTCCTGGAAAGTGAAGTTATGCTGCCCTCTAATACTGAAATAGTACAAATTCCTCTTCAGTCCCCATTACTTTCACTAGACAACACAGCAAAAATCAATCCACATCAATAAGTAAACAACAGAAATGGTAACCCAGCATGGTGTGAAAGTAGAAAACCCTGTTAGTTTGTGCTCTCAGCCTGACGGGGCTTTTCCCTCTGCGCATTGCCTGCTTCTACCCTCAAAACCCTGCAACCATCAGGAAGTCCCAGCTGATATTATGACTGCCTCGAACTTCACTGTAAGACATGCTGGACAGGAATGTCAGCTCAGTCACCAGCACTGTCAAACTTTTCTATGAAAAGAGCATTTGTCCAGCATTAGAAATGCAGTGGCTACAGCACGATTATGCATTGAAAGCTAAAATAAGCAGAGCAAGAACCCCAAATAACAGACATCTCATATAGAGAAACCCTGCAATCAATATAAAATTAAAACCATGCACAGATCCACAAAATCTTGTCAACATATTCAAAAAACAAGATGAGAAAATAATGGTTCATGCTCCATAAGGTTATAGAGATGGCCATCCAGTGGAAGCAAGCATCACCAATACACACGATATTTCTCTGTGCTTCTCTTGCACACATTTGCTCTGTGTCTCACTGACAAGTGCCATTGCTTCTTAATCTGTTCAGTAAAGACACATTGAAGCCTCATTAGTCCAGGAAACATTTTAATCAATCTTCCTTCACATGTGTAAATGGTTCCAGCGTCATGATTTCCATTCATTAGCCTCTGTTGCAGCTGACTCCGGCGCACTGATTGACATTTGGTCCAGACACTTGAAAATCCCACTCAGGTTTGAAATTGTTCTAGTCTTAATCACGTCTGGAAGATAGTAAGAAGGTAAAAATGTTACAAGGTAAAATGTTACAAGGTAAAAATCTTACTTGCAAGTGTTCATGCTACCAGGTATTCTGTGCTGAAGTGTAGTGGAGGAAACACTCTGTTACTCCTTTACTTAAAAGTATACTCGTCCTGAATTGTTGGCTGTACTGGTATATTGTAAGTACAAAAAATTATGCTGTATGCTACAGGCTGTAATCCACCAAAAGAACTGAGCTACAAAATGTTTCAGACAGTGTGCATTTAATACTCAGAACACAGATTACCAGTGAAGTATTACTTCAAACTCTTTCATTGTCAATTAATTGATATCCATCTGGTTTGCTGTTTTTCACATTATATTAGCACTGTCCCGATTAATCGACCTAAACGATTACATCGATTACGTAAATACGTAGACGCATACAACATACCGTCGATTACGCAATTCACGCAAACACGCTTTATGTTCAAAAACCAAATGGCGGAGTCTCGACGTTATAACATCTCGGATGGAGATGAAGGCAGAAGTGATACCACTAAACAGCAAAAAACGGTCAAAGAAGTCAAAAGAATGGATGTATTTTAAAGAGAGGACAAATGACCTGGTCGTCTGCAGCATTTGCAAAGCTGAGATAGTGTACCACAGCAGCACCACAGCTACAAATGAGCACCTGAAGTGGCGACATCCAGGTGTGCTGCTGGAGGATGACAGAAAGCAAAAGGCTGGAGAATCTTAAGTCCAACTAACTAAGGAAGTAACGCAAATTTACGGTAACACAGTAGCATGAATGAGTTGGTTTTGCAACGTTGATGGTAACGTGCATTAACATAATAGGCTCTATTTTCGATTCCGCCACTGGCGGGGCAGAGGCAGGGCGCAAAGTCAGGTCTGCTGCGCCAATGGGGCACGGCGGCACAGACTTTGGTATTTTCATGCACTGCGCTGCCGGCGCAACTACTCCCCCTTCTCATCTCAGTCCCACTCAGCGGCGCAACTCGGAAGGAGGGAGGGGAGAAGGCGTGGAGTGGGTTTGACACAGCCGAGTCCAATTTTCACCAATCACACCAGCTCCTCTCCTCACCTTTAAAAACGCCGCTGACGAGGCGCATGGCAAGTTTCGAGGATGACTGAGCTCGTGCAGGAAACTGTCCGACGCCCAAACTTCTCCCAGGAGGAGGTCCTTAGATGGTAAATCCTCAGCCTCCTCCTCCTCCTCCTCATCCTCCTCAAAGCAATGATGTACTCCATCTTTGTAGATAACATTAAGCATTACAATGATAACATTTGTATTTGGAATGAAATGACGTGGGTAATAGCGGACAACGATCATCACTTATGTTTTTTCTGTGTGTCTGTCTCTCTCTGTCTCTCGAGTGCTCTGAGATAGATGCAGTATATATGCTCTGTAGGATGCCACGGCTGTTTCTGGTTGGCACAGCGACATTAATTGATTAGTTTGCATCCCTGTTTCACCCGTGTACATTCGGTCAGGTTGAGTGACCATTACGCGTGCCGAACACGCTTGCGATGTGGTCAGATGAGATACTGATCAAAATATATAAATTTAGGTCTGACTGTATGTGCTGACTCAGATAGTTGCATTGAATCGTGGCTGTTGCTAATTATTGATCACAGTGAAATGCCAGACACTGTGGAAACCTGCGTGTGAGGTATTGGTGACGTGGGCGCACGACTCCGCCGGTTTATGAAAGCCCACTTGCCCAGCGGTGCGCCACTGGCGCACAGAGTTGACCAGGTCTGGGGTGGCGAGCTTTCAGCGCACCCAAAATCCAAATCCGCCGGCTGATTATGCCGACACCTCTATGGAATCACATTTGTGTCAACAAAACTTCTTCAATATCAAACAAAAGTAAAAATTTGAGAGAGAATAAAACTCACTGAAGCAAAAAAAAATGTCATCTCAAAAGTAAAACTTTTGGCTTGATTGTTAACGCTCTGGTCGAAAATTATGAATGATAGCACTCAGTAACGATAGCACTAAGCTAGCTTCATTGGCATGTAAATATCTTTAGCTTGCACGCTAAAGCAATAAGTATGTGAGTCCAAGAAATGCATATTGCATAAAATAGCTCGATTTTATAAAATCAATAATGGCTATGCACGTTATTATTGACGTTACCTGTGAAGTCTCTCCGGGGCTGATGGTGTTGCCCTGCATTTTTGTGTCTGGGCATTGCGCATGCGCAGTTGGAGGAATCGCGGATCGATTACTTTCCCCTGCGACTTGACTGTGACCTGAGTGACGTCATTTCAGCGCTTTTCAACTCGTACCCGTAAACTTGAATTCGTATTCACAGTGAAGACTTTGTAGTCCTAGAAAAATGAGTTGTATTCAAAAGACTTTGCACTCACAGCTTTTAGACTCATACTCATATAGAAACAATTGTAACCAGAACCCAATTTCACAGACTCACGTATGTGACAGCAGAATTTTGTGTAAAACAACTTTTATGACATACAAATTGTTAACTTTAAAAATACGAAAATTAAAATATGGACACATCTTTTTGACAGCTATCTTACACCATAAAGAACAAGTTCAAGTAGTGCGTGCCCAGTGCTGCCATCCAGGGTGTCGGTTTTGTTTTTCGCGCGTGCGGCACTGAGCAACTTCCGGTCACTGAGCTGTCACTCAAAAAATCACTAGCCAATGGCGACGCACCCCTGAAAAAGCCCGCCCACGTGAGAGGTTCGTGTCAGAACCGCAAACAAAAACTCAGGGAGCGCAAACTAGAGAGCTGACAGCTGACTGCAAAGCTGACGGTGAGAGCAAAAATCTGAGCAGAGAGAAAGAAACAGGATATGACAAAAAGTAAAAGACCAATAGTTTACTGAATTGCACAAATAATTTGTTTGTAAGTTACATGTTTTACTTTGAGATGACTTTTTTTGCTTCACTGAGTTTTATTCTCTGTCAAATTTTTATTTTTGTTTGATATTGAAGAAGTTTTGTTTGATTATTTTGACACAAATATGATTCCATAACACCTCCCCCTACTGCGCCGCAACGCCCATCCTGGCGTACCTCTGTGCGCCTCGGTTTACCAAAATACGAAGTGCTCTGCGCGCCCGCCTGCGCTGCACGAAAATACCACTGCGCGGGGTGCGCAGCCTGCGCTCCGCCAGCGGCGGGGACGATTGTGTAGGTACTTTTACTGGTTCCGCTGCTTTATGTATCCATAGATATAAACACGTGTTATCTATTTTTGTATGTACTCCGTCGCCGCTCTGGCGAGCTCTCTGTAGCAGCAGGGACCCTGGACGCAGCACAGTATGCCAGATCCTATTTAACTGGGGGTGAGGGTGTCCTGCCCCCGCTGCTTAAAAAAAATCCAAGAGGAAACACTGGTTTTAGTATAGTCTATACTATACTAATATAGAAAATGTGCCTTTTCAAAATCATTGTCCTAATATTTCAATGTGCACTCTGCTTTGTGTGTCTATTTTTCAGGTTAAGGCAAACTGATTTGGGTTTGCAAATATAAATGAATAAATAAAGAATTTAAATAAGAAAAGTGTTTAGAAGTGTACTTGTAATTTAACAATCGTCAAAAACCAAAAAAATAATCGCTAGATTAGGAAAAAAAAATAACGGCTTGACTAATCGATTAATCAAAGAAAAAATCAATAGATAAATCGAGCGAAAAATAATCGTTTAGGACAGCCCTACATTATATCCACAAATATCTAAATGGTGTGCAGAGCTGACAAAATCCTATAACATGAAAAGAGGTTCATGTACAAATACAGATAAATCTCAAACACATAAAACAAGTAAACTGTAGCTTAGTGAAATCACTTAAGCAGTAATTAGGTGATTGACTGCAATCTCCCGTCTCTGCAGGACCTGTACACCTCCAGGACCCTGAGGCGTGCAGGAAAGATTGTGGCTGATCCCCTCCCACCCAAACTCTTTGAGACACTCCCCTCTGGCAGGACGCTGCTGTTAGCCTTATTAACAAGGCCCGGAACCCTCCCACACACACACACACACACACACACACACACACACACACTCTTCACACTTCACCTCTGCCTCTACTTGTCACGTTGACACTGCCATAACCCTATGCTCAGCTTGGATTTCCTTGTGATTTTACTGTATCACTGCCACCTGTACTGCTCTTTTTATTCGAAAAAAAAAAAAAAAACAGACTGGGTACATACATACATTTATATTGTTATATTTTTTACTTTTTAATAGCTTATTTTTAGAGGATTTGTCATGCACCAACTTCAAAACAAATTCCTGGTATGTGTAAAATCGTACTTGGTAATAAAGCTTTTTCTGATTCTGATTGAGGGCACCATGACTCTTGTCTATGCAAATAAGGTTCTTATGTGTGGCTCCCTAATGGAAAGACACTTCTCTACAGTGCCTTATAGAATCTTGAGAACACATTTGTAGCTTCTTTGGCTCCAGTGGGAATTAAAGTGGTAAATGTGACAGCTGAAGTGGCTTCCTCTGGGTTGGAGACATTACTATGTAATTATCCAGCTGAATCTCTCCCATGCTGATCCATGCTGACATCAGATCTAACAAAACACCAGATATGTACTTTAATCTCCCATATGATGAGTTTTGATCACAGAGGACTTAAGAGTTGATGCTTTCTCTAAAATAGGGCAGAAGCTGTGGGAATCAAACTGTTCCTCCTCCTACATCTGCTTCAGTCTAATATTAGCATCTCCTATATGTTGAGTTTAGATCCCAAAACCCACCAGAGATTTTGCTGTTTACATTTTGATGGAGTCAGGCCTTAAGGGACGTTATGTTTTCCAGCACTTCCATCCTCCATGCCATAATATCTCAATTTACTGAACAAACTTTTCGGTCTCTGCAGAGAAGTCCCTCTCCATCATAGAAGATTCTACATCAGAACTATGTCAGTAGAAATGCAATATGATGTATGATTTCTGGCATGATGCAAATGTGATATTCTGAGAATCTGTAAAAATGGTCTCGGGTCAATTTTTGTTTGTTCTGTCCGTAACAAGCCTATTTTAAATGTCAGTACTGTCTTGTATATGACAGTGTGTACTTGTAATATGTGTATTCATGTGAGCATAATTATAGTTAATGGAAAAATGTAAACCTAAAATCATTTGAGAATTCTACATGTAAAAGCAGTTTTATATACTGTAAAATAGCTGTAAAATTGTTAAAATTGAATGTGATTTTTACAGAACAGTACATGAAACAAAAGAAGCTCTGCATAAATGCACCTCTGTAAAGACTACTTCAGATTTTGATAACTTGAGAATCAAGTACATCACTAGTACAAAATGTCACAGTGTCAAGGTGCTACACTATATGGCCGAAAGTCAGTACACTCTTCACCATCACACCTCGCTGAGCTTGTGGAACATGATAGCGATGCTGGACGAAAAGGCCTGGCTTGCATTTGGCATTCTGAAATCTAATCTTGTTTATGTAATGAATATCATGATGTTTGTATCTTCTGCATAGCAGCTAGAGAATCTGTGGTACAGTTCATGAAGTTCAGAAGATAATGTATGGCCTGTGTAACGGTACAGTAGGGAGGCTGTCAATGTATTAAACATGAGTTCTACTCAGTGAAAATCAAGCACACTTGACATGTTTCCTTTTCCATATGTTAGCTGTTTACCAAAGCATTGCTCTCTTCTGCTGACAAGGACCTTCAGGGAGTTTCAGTGTGATAAACAGGCTGCTTCTCTTCTTAATTTATTCTAAATATATTTTCCTCTTTTGACGGGAAATCATACATAAACCTCACCCTCTGCCTCTGACTTTCAGTCTCCATACCCCCGAGCATCACAGGTGTGAATATCTTGCAACACAGATCACATATTCTATTCCTGGGCTTTCAAAGTCTGACGCTGTGGCCCCCCCTCAGACAAAATCGATGCAACAGTATTGCCGGTATGCCAAAGAATACTGAAGAGACTGCTTGAGGGCTTCTGGGCTTGCCAGATTTGATCGTGTACCAGAGTTAGACAGTATACTCAATGCCTGCCGGCCTGTTGTGCCAGCCTGTGGATACTATTGCTGCCGGTGGAGTTTGGAGACTTGCTGCTGCAGGATGGTTGATATGGTGGAGACAACTTCCAGTACCCGTACCACAGTACCACACTTACCATCAACAGAATTATCACAATAAATACAGACTTTTATAAGTTATTAGCTTTATGTATCCTACAGCTTTAGATTTTAGGAGTATAATAAAACATCAATTCTTTTACTTCCAGTGGACATCATATTGCACGACCCAGACCTGGGCACACTGAGGCAACATAATACTCAAACTTCCTGTTATGACTGTACTACAGCATTGACAGGCTAAGCTTGACATGTCCAGTTAACATACACTATGCCTTCATAATAAACTAAATTAGTTCAAGGCTCATGTAAATTGGACAGAAAAGAAACAGCAGTGTTACATTTTTCATCTTATACTCTTCTCTGTATATTTTATGTTTTATGAGGTTTTTGTTGATTTGTCATGTCTCATGTCAAATGTAAATGCTGACAAAAAAAGAGGAAAACCACAGAAAACGAAATGAGTGGGCTTCTAATATCTGCCAATATTATTTACCTGCTTGGAGAAGCCAGTCTGCATTCTCCATAAATCATCCTCATCCTTGTTTTAAGCAGTACATTTCTGGAGATTGAGGCTTGATTTTTATTGGATTCAGAAAGAAATCTCATAAAGTGGTTCTGAATTGGTTTATTGGTGGTGAATCAGCAAGCATTCTTCCAATTTGATAATTACCCCAACTGTCCATTTTGCTCATGGGAGAGCTGACCAACACACAGGGTGATTTCCATTAACACAGCTCTTTCCTCACTCACTCATGTCTTAGCTCCTGTGAGACGGCGATGCAAGAAGGAGACATGCAGACTGAGGAATTTTATTCACCAAGTGGGACATCCTCACTCACTCCAGCATCATTTTGAAGAGATGGCATGTCAACTGTGAAATGTGTAGAAGGTAACAGTTTAAAAGAAAAACATGTGCCACCTGAGGACTGCTGCTCCCAGGCTGATATTACAGAATGAAGCTGTCATAGAGTGTGATTGATAGATATAATGACAATTAACATTTGGTTTTCACTGAAAGAGTAGAATGGACATGAGGGAGTAATCAACAACTAGAAGCCTCAATCAAAGCTGTAGCCTCATTAGTTTGTGAGACCATGGTCAAGTCTGAGGTCCTTTACAGGCTCAGGGTGCTGATAGGAAGCTCACAGTTAGGAAATCTGTACATAATTTGCACATTCTATGTCTGGAATAAGCAACTTTTCCTCCTGAGGATCCTCTCCCACTTATTGTCTTAATGATGGCAATGCTATTATTCTCCCCTGCTGGCTTATTTTTTTTTTTTTTTTCTCTGTTCTTTGTATGTTGTGACTGATTTGTCAATGTATGCACAATTTATAAAAGAGCATGTTTTATGTATTTCAGTGTGTGGGAACAGGTTTCTTAGTGTTGCATAATGTCACATTCTCACACACACACACAAAAAAACCCTGTTCACAGTGCTGCGTCATTGCAGGACCCCACAAGCAAATGCGTAATTCATCAAATGTATAACCTAATGACACACAGTTAGCCTCGGTTGTGTGGGCCCCGTTAGATGACAACCATGTAACAGTTTATGTTTTCTGATGGTGTTAAATGTTTATTTGGAGACAGACAAGATTATTATTCCTGTATTCCTGGAATGTTTATTCACCAACTATATGTAATCTGTTTGTACGTATTTTCCAAAATGTCTGACCTACTGATTCACAGTGGTTGATGGTCAAGTTCACTTGTTTACATACGTAGCACCCTTACAAAGACATTAAATCCTTGCATTTCAAGAATGAAGCTTGGATGATTGAAAATGTGGTGTATGGCCAGGCAGATGAAAAGTGAACCTTTTTCAACAATGCGTTGCTGAGTGCAACCCTCTATTCTTCACATATGGACACAGATATTTAGGAAAACACACTAGCAGGTCAGAGTGCAGTGGCAACCTTATACCTTAAATGTTTCTTTACATCAGTCATATCAGTGAACAGAGCAAGAAAAAAAGATCATTCACTGTTGGTTTCAAAGACAATACGAACCCAGTGGGTCCTCTTCAACGGAGTACACCGTGTTGCACCACCATGTTTCTACAGTAGCCTGCAATGGATAAATCAAACATGACCTCTTGAGGGGCCTTTCATTTTTTTTTTTTTTTTTAAGTTTTTAGCTGCCACCATCAACCAAGATGAGGCGAGGGGTGTTCAATGGTCTGAAATCTGCAACCTCACCGCTAGATGCCACTAAATCCTACACACTAGACCTTTAAGAGCAGAACAGTTTTGGACTGCAGGTGTACCTAATAACATGATACCGAGTGTACACTAATGGTTATTTATTGTGCAAATGTCAAACTTTTCCACTGTTTAGTAATTTATCTCCAAAGGGGTATCATCAGAAATGAAGAATAGGGATAAACACTTAAAAGTTTCCACTGTTTTTGCTCCAGCGAACAAACAGAAAGCCTCTACTACAAGTAAGATATATAGGCCATGATATAGACCTTCGTCTCCCATACATCTTGATAGCAAAGTTTTATTTTAATAGATTTTGAAATGAAACTAGTTACATTTAAATTGCTATGTGTTTATCTGAGCTTTAATCGATGTATCGATGATGATAAGCCGGTTTCAGTAGTGATGTGGTAATTACTAAAAGTCATTTAGCACTGGGATTTGATCTCTGCTTTGTCAGTACAGTCTTATCAGCCAGCATCTAGAGGGAAAATTTTCCATACATATTTATACTCTGGGATTTTGATCCTGACAAGAAATGATTAGATGATTATAAATGGGGAACATTTTAAATAGGTTGATGATTGATAGCTGGGGAGCACATAGAGGTTTCAAAACATTGGTAATATAATCATGTACACAGTTATTACTAGCCATAGCCTTAACCCTTACATAACCTAACTTTCATATCAGTTCTAGTATCACCTTATAACAATCCAGTTTGTGTACATGGAGAGAAGCCAAATTTCCAAATTACTCTCGCACATGAAACAATATATCACAGCGCTTCTGAAAGTCTGAACCTCAGTCTGCATCCAGACCAAGAGAATCCAGACTCAGCCCATACATGTTATGAATAGGCTACAATACGTTATGAAGTGAATGAAATTAATTATCTAGCAATCATTGTGGATTTCCCATGTTTTTTTAAGAGTGTTTTCACACTGATACAGTCATTACAATAACATTAATTCTGTAAGAATCTAAATATTAAACATTAATATTAAACATTAGTTAGGCCTAAATGTAATTCCTTTGTTTAAAAGTCTGACTAGAATATGTTATGAAGTGCAACGTTTTCTATTTCTAAGTAACTTTTCCGTTGATCAGTAAATTGTTAGTGATGTTCAATATATTGTGTGGCTAGAGATCATTCACAGCGATCCTGTGTTGTGCTCTTGATTTTGTGCACTGTTTTGTCTCTTGCCCTGCCTGTATTTGTCCTCCTCCCTCTGTTTTCTCCCTTCTCCTCTCGCTCTCCTTCTCTGCAGCGCTGGAGTGTGGAAGGAGGCGGGGTCGATCTCCTGGCCACATTGGAGACACACCTGAGCGGCATCAGCTCATCAGCCGCTGGCTACTTCAGCCAGCTCTTCCACCTGTTCAGTGCCGGAAGATTTTCCTTGGTCTGCTCACACGTGTCCCGCCACGCTGTCTGCCTTGCCTCCTTCCTTGCTTCCAGCTCCAGTGTCTCTCGAGTTCATTAGTTATTATTTATTGAACCGTTTTTCCCTGCTAAGGTGATTTTTTGTTCCTAGTGAAATTCTAGTTTTTCCCATTATTGGTGATTTTGTGTTTTTCTATAGTTGTTCCCTTTGGCTTGCAGTATTGTATTTTTAGTTAAGTCTTTTTGTAGCCAACATTGCCTTTTTCCCACTTTGTGGAGATTTTCGTTGCTCTTTTGTTTGAACTTTGAGTTTGATAATAAACTTCGTTACTCAGTCTCTGCATCCTGGGTCCTGGCCGTGTTTTTGCTACACGAACCGTAACATCCTGTCCCCATTTCAATGTGGTTTTAATGCAGCCTATTTTCCTATTGTTGTTATTGCTATCACGACAGTGTCGGGCTGAGATTGATATTCCAGGTGCCAACATTATGGAAAGGATCCGGACAGAGATGGATCATTTTGTTAAAGAGTAAGATCCTTTTTGATCCATTTACAGAAAGAGTCATTTTATCAACATGAAGCACACTTCATTCAACCTCGACAGAAAAAAAACAAGCAACTCACCACTTTTTCACTTTCTACTTTTTGGTTCATCTTTCCACTGTTCAATCCACCAACCTGGTCAAAATAAACCCTTAGTTCATGTGAAAACATCAAGAGAGGAGCAAGAGGGAGGTCAGACATCAGAGAAGCGGGGGGGGGGAGTAGAAAATTTTTACATCTAACTGTAAAAAAATAAATAAATAAATAAGAGAGGTGAGATATAAACATGTCACACTTCAACAGATTTTCCCAGTCAAATAAATTTGCCAATTAGCGGATAACGGAAACCCTGCTCAGAAATAAATATGGACAAACTGTCTGAGTTATGTCTGCCTCGGTTTCGTGCTGTGATGTTAATTAATTGATTAAATGTTATTTTGTTATCGCCTCTGAGTAATAAGTTTGAGAACTCCTGATATGTCCAAACACGCTGTCAAACTCCAGACTTCTTAATTAACATTTCTAACACCCACATTAAGGCGTCAAGACGCAATTAATCGGTTAGAAAAAAAAAAAAAAAAAATCGTTTGATTACTCCACAGTTCAGTGAGTTGCCTCTTAATTTTTATCTCCTACACACATTTAGCAGCTTCAGGCTTATTGTATCAACTAAGGTCACTGGGCCCACAGGAAGTAAGATCAGTTAAAGATGTAGGTGTATAATATATGCTCATGACTTTCTAGTGTATTCAACATATGTCCTGTACTTAAAAAGTGTCCATGAATGTGGGTGGAAAATATGTCTTTGTAGAGTTCAAGCTGCATGGCATTACATCATGTACAGCATATACCATCATCATTCATGGGAGCTGCATCCTTCACTCATGAAATACAAAGTACAGCTGAGGCAGATGGGAATGTAATTAGTTTTGCTGGTGTTTAGTCATAAACCAAAGTATTGGACAAACAAAAAAATGTTTACCTGATGAAAAATCAGGGACATTGGTTATCACCGTCAAGAGATCACTGAAGTCAGACAGTTAGGACACATCCATGAGGCACAGATGACTACTCCAAATGTTGCACCAATCCATCAATAAATGTTGAGATATTTCATTGACATTGACTGCCATACATGAAAACACTGGGCTACAAAGGCATTAGGATTCATTCTCTTAAGACAGTGTGTCTGTGCAAAATGTTATTACAATCCACTCAGAAGTTGTTGAAATATATGAGTCTGGAATAAAAACTGAGTGATCACTAGCTTAGCTAAAAACAGATGACATTGAACAATACCATGTTAAGGTTCCTCTTGATCAACCCCCTAAAAACATTCTTGTTCAAGATTTTCTGACATGACAAAAATCTCTTCATGACTTAGATTTAACTCTCCACCTTTGCCTTCCTTAAATATGCAGATCTAAATGACCCAGCACCCAGCCCTCTGCTGCTCACCTGTATCTCGAACATATCTGCACACCAAAAACACAACCTCTGTTTGTTTTTCTGTTTTGTTAGCTATTGTATGCTAGACCATTCCAAGTGGTAATACAGGAGTAATTTAGCCATACATGTTGAAACCGAGGTGGTCTGCTAGGGCAGGGGCATCTCAACTACTGACAGGAACAGACTTAACTGACTGGTTAAGAAGTCCAGCTCCGTCCTGGGATGCTCCCTTGACCCAGTGGAGATGATCAGAGAATGAGGAGGAGGAGGATTGCTAAACTATCATCCGTGATGGAGAACATGTCCCACCCCATGCAGGACACTCTGACAGCACTGGGCAGCTCCTTCAGTGACATGCTGTTTCATCTGCAGTGTGTGAAGGAGGGATACCACAGGTCCTTGCTTCCTGTCAGACTTAACAATCAACACTGCTCCCAGTAGACCACACACACTGAAACTGCCAGTTCACCCTTGTGTAGGATGAGTGTATCCTAAAGAGTGAAATATCAATATTTCCGATGTAATAATATTAATTCAACCACTGTCTATTTTAATACTTATTATATTGTTCACGTATTGATCATATCTTGAGTTTTTTTTATTGATGCTTCTTACTATTGCACTATGTCTTGCAAATCCTCTACAGTGGGATTAATATAGCATTATCTTTATTTTAGTTTTCTGACAGAATTATCATTATTGATAGAGCCCTTATCTAATTCAGCAGCTTAGCTACCTGGCAAGCTTTTGAGGAATGTTTGTTGTAACTTTGTTTTGTCAGTACCTATGAGGCATTTGACATGAATAATCATGAAGAAGGTAACTTGGCAGGGTAACATTGGCTAACATTATCTAGCACACTGCAGATTGGTTTGGATCAATGGATAAAGCACAAGAAAAATAAACTTGCCAACATGTAGGCTTATATCCTGTGTCCCCAGGATAAAGGGAAGGACTGGAGAGTATTTCCTCATTGAAAGAAGAGCAAAGAACAGCGCTGAAGGCTAGAATAGATGTTTTTGCTCTTCGACTGGCTTTTGTGTGTGTTGGTTCATGTTTTGCAAAGGGTATAACCTGAGCTAGAAAGTATATTAATGAATGAATGACATATCACATCCATGTAGGATAAGTTGTTTACAGCTGTTGGATCAGTGTTCAGTATCAGTCAATACACAAAGTTCAGGTATAATATAGATGGTGCTGCATGAGTGGCAGCTAGTTACAGCAGCTCTGGCCATTTTTCTTTGCTTGCTTTTTGTAATACTTGCTGACTGTAACGACTCAATTTCCCCAGTGTGGAATCAATAAAGTCTTCTCTTCTCTTATCAGTGAAGAAAAATGGGTTGATGAATATGGCATGAATGTGTCTACATACAGGTAGCATGGCTGTAGGGACAATCTATGGCAATACAGGTCAGTCAGCCCACCACTTTAGTCCAGACTGAAATGTCAAAAACTGTTAGATGGATTACCATGAAATTTGATGCAGATATCCATGACTCCTAATGAAGGATGAATCCTAATGAATCCTAATGACTTTGGCGAACTCCTGACTTTTTCCAACCTTTAACCAGTAAGTAAAATGTATAATTTATGCGGTGGAATATTTAAAAATTTCCATTCCCTCTTAATTAAAAGGAGATGCTAAAATTGTGGAAATATATATTAGCTGTACTCCCACACAAACTGTCTGATAATTATTGGCTGATATTGAAAGAATAAATCATAAGGTACAGTATGTACACCCGGTCATGGATGTATACATTACTATTAAATATGTTTTTATTACAATGCTGAGTTGAAAAATATATTTTCTGAAAGGTATGATGTCCCTTTCCTAACCAGGGTTAACCAAGAATAGTTCTTATTTGCATATTTTTGCCCTACATCCTAAAATATATACACAGATTTTTCACAGTATGATACAATTATCATATAATAACATCAAGGCAGCCCATGACGGGGTGGATACATTATATCACATCATATTTATTTAGCTTTTTGTCAGGATTTGGCAGTACCACCCTGCCTAGCTCCCTATGTTTCCTTTGTGTCCCCTGAGGTGGGTGGTGGTCACCTGCTCCCCTCCTGCTCAGCCCACCTGCCAACCCGAGGCTCACCAGTCAATCAACCTGCACAGTATATAAACCCCAGTTGTTCACTCCAGTCTTCACCAGATCGTCAGTTGTCTTATGTGGTACACCTGAAGTCATACCTGTGTTCTGTCTCCTCATCCTAAAAAATCCTGAGCCATTCATCATTGGGATCTTCTGCCGTAAGTCAGCCAACTCTCTCTGCCTCACCACACCAACCTGCAACCGCCTGCCATCCCCCAATGAACGCCCAGCTCAGCTCCCTCAAATAAACAGATGAATTGTTTGTTCACTGATCTTCTGTTTATCATCCCGCTTTTGGGTGCACCAAACAACACCCAATATATTATGACAATTTTCAGGGAGGGCGGGGCAGAGGCAGAAAAAAAAATAAAAAAAATAAAAGAAAAATAATATATATATGTGTGTGTGTGTGTGTGTGTGTGTGTATGTGTATAAAATTCATCAGTCATTACCTACAGATTAAATTGGAGACAACCAAGTATTACTCAGACTCAAAAAGTCTTGTGAATCACAGTAACCACAGGGAACAAATTCAAAGGCTTATTTCTAAAAACTCTCGACCCAGAAGAAGAAACAAAGATAGCGCAGTATGGCTCTTCAACAACAGAACTGGCAGCTTCATACAGGATTAAGGGATCAGGTGACCTCTGCCATGAATACAAATCACAGAACTACAACTGCTAATGCAAGTTCTATATGGACAGGATTTATGAGAGGACCATCTCAAAAGATTAATGTTTCACAATTTACCTGTTAATGCATTTTTAATCAGCACTGTGTGTTTGCCTGGACAAGAAAATGATAGTTTATGTATGAGTGGGAGAGTGATGCATATAATGAGCGACACGCTGAGTGAGACGGAGGAAGGTGTTTGTCAAGCTTTCAGTGAGCACTAGGACAGTCTTACAAGGAAAAACCACAGGCCATCTCTCCTCTGTGTGTGTGTGTGTGTGTGTGTGTGTGTGTGTGTGTGTGTGTGTGTGTGTGTGTGTGTGTGTGTGGTGTCCTTGTAGGATAGCAGCAGACTGCATTATCATGTATGGCCTGTCTCTGGCTGACCACCAGAATCCCTGATGCCATCCTGACACTCTGCAGACAAATCAGTCAGCCATGTAAAGTCATCCAGTCATCAGGTGAAAAAAAAAGAAAAAAAAACAAAAAACATGCTGCCACTGAGGAGCTAATAAAGTACTCAATTTGTCATTAGTCAGCTGGGACAAACAGCCCCCACACTGCCCAAATACAGAAGTAGTATTAGATAATTACTAGTAATTTGTATCATCCACGTGAATTATAGATAAATTGTACCACTGGACAACAGTCAACATTAGTCAAATTAGCATCCCCAAGTGAAGTTAGAATTGAACCTCATACAGTTACTGAAACTGCCTCAACCTTGCTGTTATAAATTTATGTTTTTCCTCACCAAATTGCCAACTTGGGAGGCTGGAAGAGCTCACAAGCAACACACTTTTTGGGAAAAAGTTGGGACATCAACTGTTTAGTTTTCCATTGGCCAAAGTTTGACTTTGCAGGTTATAGTGTTTGCTAGGGGTGTGTTTAGAGCATGGCTTTTGGGCTATAGCCGCAGGTCTTTTTTCTTTAGCCAGGGCCTTTTTTTTTACTGCCCCCATTTTTTATATAGTACAGTGTTGCCAATTTGGCATCTCTCTTCCCAGACTTAGCAACTTTTCAGACCTTTCATGGCTCCATCACATTCTGGCTGCGACATGGTTTTGTTCCAGCCACATGACTTCAAATCCCACCAAGATCATTTCTGAATCACAGTGTTTTGCCTGCCTAATTTTATGGAGGGCCGCTTCTGGGACATGCTGCACCTCTTCTGGTGCAATCATAAGCATTTTCTGGAATGGCTGCAATCAGCTCTGGCAGCTGTATATTTAAAGATGCTGACAGTTATCACTTAGCAGCTACCAGACTCCATCTTGAGGTTGACCTGCAGAGAGGTATGCCAGAATACAAGGATAACACAATATTCCAAAGCTTAGCACAAATCTGTCTCAAACAGAAACAATGGTGATTGGATTTGTCAGCCAGAACATCTTGGAAGCAGCTTTAAGACAGAGTCCGCCACAATAATTAGGTTGAGAATTAACACCCATTTACAGCTGTAGAGGCACTCAGCCAGTCTATCCCTGCAGCCTTTGAGATTTTGACAAATTTTAAAGTCTAACAATAATACAACCTAAACTCTGTTGCAGGTGAAGATAGTTTCATGTAAAGCAAGATATACTGTCTGCAAATAAGAAGAGCATTAGTCCCAGCATTAAACCGTTCCGTTATGCCACTGGATATGGAATATGCAAGGCCTGAGTAATTGCAAGTACAACATCTGCCAAAATGGAACCCGAACAGACAAGCTTTAACCCAGAATAGCCTCAATCCATTCCATGGTTTAACACATTACTTTTTCATTCACCATTAGCAATTTGTTAGTTCCACCTGTGATTTTTCTTTCAGTCAAGTCAATGCGTCTGCTGTAAAAAGACAAAATTTGCAGCACTTGTCCAGCAAAACAAAAAGGTGAACTACAAAATACACAAACTTTTTTACAAGGTAGAAAATATAAACAGGATGTTCATCAAACAAGCATCTCAATCAAATCAAATATGAAGGAGGCTATCCTTCTATTGAGTTTGGTGTAAAATTGTCAAAATAATTTGTTGATAACAGGTGTCAGAAAAAGTCCCTAAACCTATTGGTTCCCTCACTTGATGGCCTTATATTAGTTATCATGGTTTATAAATGTTAGTCTACTTTTTAAGTGATGTAAGACTCTTACTAATAGGTAATGTGTTGCCAACATACATATCATTAAAAACTAAAAAGCTGCTCACTGCTGTGCAAGAGGGAAATACCCACCAAGGTAATAGGTTCCCAGTAGAAGTACAGTGGGCTTGGTCAATGTTCCAACACTTTGATGTGGCTTGTTTTCATTTTCGCATTTGGGATACAATGGCCACATGTCTGTGATCATCTGTGAGTCCTTCATGGGTGTTTTTGCTCAACCTGAATACAGTTAGACCATCAAGGACACTTGATGTCCACAGAAGGACAGTAAAATGACAGGGAGAGAGGACAGGAGAATTGAGTCTGATGGGAGATAAACACATACTCTATAAGGGTGTAGAGATGAGATGATTATTGACATAGATGGAGAGATGTCAGAGGAGGGAGGGCTGATGGGAGGATTAAATGTCATAACAAGGACAGCAGAGGGGGGCAAAGGTTGAAGAGAAACAGAAGTAGGACAGACAAGGATGGCTGGAGAAATGAAGACAGATGGGACGGGAGGATATGAGCAAGAGAGAGACGAGGAAAAACCTAAGTAAATGACAGTAAAGCACAAGCTTGGCAGTGGAATTTCTTTTAAAATTAGGCTTGGGAATCTATAGTGAGACATTTTTTTTCATCTTACTAAAACAATAGTTATTCCACAGGTTTCAAGAAAGCAGTATCTTTCCGAGAATTGAATTAACTTAAATGAGGCTGACTTGAAGGAACAACGGCTTTCTAAAAACAGAACAATCAAGCTGCACCAAGCCCAATTTGGGACTGTTTCATCCACTGTGTAGGAGACAGTCCCAGACTGTTCCCATAGTTACAGAAGCAACTGTGGTTAACCTGCCCATGTTGATAAAGAGCAACACAGATGCACATTTGCCCAGCCAAAAAGTTATGATAATTGTCCCTTGTAAAACAGAAAATATGGTAACACTTTCTGTGAGGACCATATCTATAGTTTATGACTACACTCATAAACACACATAATACTTTCTGATGCACTATAGCAACAGTCATGAAATGTGACTTATAGTGAACAATAACTTCAAGTGTCTCATGGATGCTCTTCTTCTCTCATGGAGAACAAGGTTGAAAGCAAAGACCAAGAAAGCCCAGAGGGACATTATGTGCCTAACAGATGTACAGAGGAGTGTCATGAGAGGCAGGTCCTGGATGGAAAAAAAGTACAAGATGTACATAAGTGAAGCTCAAGAGACTGCTAAACAAAGGCTCACAGGCCTGGTTGCTAGGCTGAAAAGATACAGACCAAGAGAATAAATCATCTGTTCTCAAGAGACCCATGTACTCCAAGTTTCAAAACAGACCCAGAGCTGAGACTGAACAATATTGGAGGGGCATATGGGAGAAAGAGGCATCACACAACACCAATGCCAAGTGGCTCATGGACCTAAGAGCAGACCACAGCAACCACCCAGAACAAGAACCAGTCAACATTACAGAGGCACATATCCAACAAGTATCAGGCATGAAGAGCAGGTTAGCACCAGGACTGGACATGCGCCACTCTTACTGTCTGAGGAAGCTAGCAGTGCCCCTTAGCAGCACAAATGAATGAGCTGCTAACAACAGGCACCCACCCAGAGTGGCTAACATATGTCAGGACAAATGCCATCATGAAGGATCCACCCAAGGGTAAAACATCTTCAAACTACAGGTCAATAACCTGTGTCTCCACAATATATCCTTTCAAGCATCATAGCAGCTAAGTCGAGTTGGCACAGTAGTCAAAACAGTAGCAAATCTCAGAAGGGTATGGGAAGTAACACCAGGGGGTCAAAGCTGCAGTTACTGGTCAATAGAGTCGTCACCCAAGACTAAAACTAGGCAGACTAATCTGACCACTACCTGAATTGACTACAAGAAAGCCAAGGACTCAATGCCCCACACATTGATTCTGTAGTGCTTGGCACTATACAAGGCAAACAGTGCACTGATAACTGTCATCAAGAACTCAATGTGGCTGTGGAAAACAAAACTGGAAGCCAAAACCATCACACACGTCATCATTGGCTTACACCAAGGTGATGCACTGTCCTTGCTGTTCTGCATAGCCCTGAACCCCCTCAGCCAGATCATCGCAAAGAGTGGCTATGGATACAGATTCAGAAGTTCTGTGACCATCAGCCACGCTATATGCCAGGGATGAACAGGGGGTGAATTGACTCACTGATCCACCTCACCAAGATCTACAGCAAGGACATCGTGATGTCACCTGAACTGGATATATGTGGCCGCATAATGGCATAGAAAGGGAAGACAATCTGGACTGGAGGGGTGGAGTTACCAGAGGGCAGGATAGTAGACATTTAGGACAGCTACAAACGCCTGGGTATCCCACAGGCCAATGGAAGCCATGATGAGGATACAGGGAGGTCAGCCATAGCCAAATTTCTCCATAGGGTAAGACAGGTGCTGTAATCAGATATCCAGCTGGAATAGTCATGAGCTGGCCACATTAGGAGATTGATGCCACTGATGTCAAGACATGAAAAGAATGCACTGAGGGTTCCACCCAAAGTACAGCACCCTGAGACTCTACAAGCAACAACAAGAGGGTGGGCAAGGATTAGCTAGTGTCAGAGCCATGATCCAGGAAGAAACAAGGAGCATCCATGAATACATCAGGAAGATCCTCTAAAAACTATTAACAATTAAACTTTTACACTAACTGATTTTTAGGATTAGCCAGTTTCTGGTTTTGGAAAGTGCAAGTAAATAATAGTACAGCTAATGGCAAACCAGATGTCTGAGAAGTCAAGGCAGATGGCAGCCCATCCAGAGCCTGGTTCTGCTTGAGGTTTCTAGCTGTTAAAAAGAAGTTTTTTTTTCTCGCCATTGTTGCCTTGTGCTTGCTCATGAGGGAATTGCCGGGTCTCTGTGGATAGAGTACGGTCTGTACCAGCTCTATATGCAAAATGTCCTGAGACAACTTCTGTTGTGATTTGGTGCTATAAAAATACAACTGAAATTAACTGAATTGAATTGAAAATGTTGGAGCACTTTTTGTCAACAATTTTCATAAAACTGTCAATATTATAAATCTACGAAGTTGATTTCTCACCTAAGGAATTCTCAGAAATGAATTCAGTGATGAAATAGTTTACCAAAATACTAATAACTGCCCTGTGTTGACCTGGCTTTTTGTTGTGACGGTTCCAGCACTTTTCATTTTGGGACAGGTGAGACAGACTGGTCTGATGCACACTGGAGATTTTTGCTGGTGCATTAGAAAGCATTATGTGTGCTCATGAGTGTAGCTGTAAAGCACGGTGAATGCATTGTGATTCACTGTGATTGCCCCCATAACACACTATACATGTGGTCTGAAAAGGGTTGCCAAAAATGATGTTTGGAAACAAGTCTGAGACACCACAAATTTTAGCTTTTGCAATGTTTCCACTGTATGGTACAGCTTGACTTAACTCAACGGGGGTTTTGGTTCTAGGTACAGTAACGAACAATGTTTGTTTTAGAGCGTGGAATGAGCTCATTGTTGCCTTTTGTGGTTGTTTGTGGAAGAAGCACCCACTATAACTGTGGACCTCATCAATGGGCAAATGTGTTTTCAAACAGTATTTTTCAGGTTTACAAAGACCTCAAGGATGAAAACAAACTGGTTAGTTTGACAAATATTGGTCTCAATTTTCCTTTCTCTGATAAAGAGCAGACATTCAGATAAGCTCTGATTGTGTGCACCAGCCACTTCCATAGGATTTTCCACAAGAACCACAAGGTACTGTCTCCCAAGCAGTGGATGAGACAGTCCTGAGTGGAGCTGTGCCTGTGTGTGTGTGGAGTGTGTTTGTGACCATCACGTTAATCCTGTTCTATTCCTTCAGACTCCTTTCTTTTTTCTCTTGTTTCTGTCTGTTTGTGAAGTGGGTACAGCCTCAGGATTAAGAAGATTTTTCACCAAAGTTGAAACATTTTTTCAGTTGTCTGCATCTTTCTTGCATTTGCTCTGACTCATATGCAGTTGTGCCACTGCTTCAAGTCAATTCAAGTCAACTTTATTGTCAATGCTGCTATATGTACAGGACATTGACAGAATTGAAATAACGTTTCCCTCAAATCCCTGGTGCAAACAGCAATAAACATGAAATATGAAATGTAATAGAAAATATAAAATAAAAACATATAAAAGAAATATATACAAGTTAGAAAGATCTAGTAACTACAGTATGAGCAGTATGATATGGAAATACAGTATGATATGGAGATATGAACAGTTAAAACAATGTGAAATGTATATCAAAAATAAATAACGGATGTACAGTGCAGATTGTAAACAGATTATGTACAGGAATTGACTGTACATAGTGCAATTAGGTTTGTAAAAGAGTTTTTGAGTTTGTAAAGTGGCTGGTGCCGTTTAGTTTGTGCATGGTGGTGGTGGGGGGTGGGGGGTCAGGAAGCGTGTTCTGCATCCTGATGGCCTGGTGAATGAAGCTGTCTCTCAGTCGGCTGGTTCTGGCCTGTAGGCTCCTCATTCTCCTCCCGGAGGGCAGGAAGCTGCAGAGGCAGTGGGTGGGATGGGTGGCGTCACTCACAATGGTGAGTGCTTTGCGGGCCAGGTGTGTGCTGTAAATGTCCTGGAGGGAGGGGAGGGGGGCACTGATGATCCTCTCAGCTGCTCTTACTAAGTGCTGCAGGGTCTTCCGGCAGGATATAGTGCAGCCACTGTACCACACAGTGATGCAACTGGTCAGGATGCTCTCGGTGGTTCCACGGTAGAAGGAGTGCATGATGGGGACTGGTGCTCTGGCTCTTTTCAGTCTGCGGAGGAAGTAGAGGCGCTGCTGAGCTTTCCTGGCCAGTAAAGAGGTCTTGCTGCTCGAGGAGAAGTCCTCAGTGAGGTGCATGCCCAGGAACTTGGTGCTGCTCACTCTCTCCACAGCAGCACTGTTGATGGTCAGTGGGGGGTGCTGGGTGGAGGTTCTCCGGATGTCGACAACAATCTCTTTCGTCTTCTCCACATTGAGAGAGAGATTGTTGTCTCTGCACCATGCAGCCAGTTGGCTCACCTCATCTCTGTAGTTTGACTCATCGTTGTTACTGATGAGCCCCACCACAGTAGTGTCATCTGCAAATTTGATGAAGAGGTTGGTGTTGTGTGTTGGTGTGCAGTCGTGGGTCAGCAGGGTGAAGAGGAGGAGGCTGAGCATGCATCCTTGGGTTGCCCCTGTGGTCTACCTGTCAGGAAGTCCAACAACCAGTCGCAGAGTGAGGTGTTTAGTCCTAGACAGTCCAGTTTCTGTATCAGCTGCTAGGGGATGATTGCGTTGAAAGCTGAACTAAAGTCTAAGAACAGCATCCTCACGTATGAGTCCTTATTGTCCAGATGGGTGAGAGCTGAGTGGAGGGTGGTGGAGGATGCATCATCAGTGGAACGGTTGGCCCGATATGCAAATTCGTAGGGATCCAGGGTGGGAGGGAGGACAGGATTTGATGTGGTGCATGACTAACCGCTCAAAGCACTTCATGATGATGGGGGTCAGTGCCACAGGGCAGTAGTCGTTGAAGCAGGATGGAGAAGTCTTCTTTGGAACAGGGACGATGGTGGTACTCTTGAAGCAGGTGGGGACAACAACTTGGCTCAGGGAGGTGTTGAAGATGTCTGTGAGGACATCAGGGACAGCACCTGGTCATCTGGAGGGGGTGGTGTCTTCTGTGCAGGGGTGTTGTTGTCAGCTTCAAACCGTCCAAAGAAGTTATTTAAACTGTTCAGCAGAGCAATGTCACTGTCACAGGTCTGTGGTCAGGGTTTGTAATCCCCTGCATCCCCTGCTACAGGCTCCTTGTGTCTCTGCTGTCAGTGAAGTGGTGAGTTATCCTGCTGCTGTACTGCCTCTTTGCTAGTCTGATGCCTCGGGACAAGTTGGCTCTTGCTGATCTCAGACCAGCCTCATCACCTGCTCTGAAAGCAGCGTTCTGGACTCTCAGTAGCCTGTGGACTTTCCCCGTCAGCCATGGTTTCTCGTTGGCCCGTACTGTGATGGTCTTGGTGTCCATGACATCATTGATGCATTTGCTGATGTAGGCAGTAACAGTGTCTGAATACTCCTGGATGTTGATCTGGTGGTTGTAGGTGGCTGCCTGCTTAAACATGTCCCAGTCTGTGGTTTTAAAGCAGTCCTGAAGTGCTGAGGAGGCACCCTCTGGCCACACCTGTACCTGCTTCTGGACCGGTCTGGTGACTTTGACCTTCGTCCTGTATGCTGGCATTAGCATCACAGTGATGTGGTCTGAAGCACCGAGACGGGGGAGGGGTAAGGCCTTGTATGATCCTCTCAGTGTTGTGTAAACCAGGTCCAGTGTGTTGTTTCCCTGTGTTGGAAAGTCAATGTGATAGTACAACTGAGTAAACACTGTTTTGAGATTTGCATGGTTGAAATCTCCAGCCACGATGAGAAGTCCCTCTGGATGGGCTGTCTGCTGGTCACTGATGGTGCTGTGCAGTTCACTCAGTGCCTTGTCTCTATCATTGTTGTTGCAACAGGGAGGATGTAGACTGCAACTAGCAGGATGGCAGAAGACTCCCTCGGTAGATAGAAAGGCTGGCACTTGATGATCATAAACTCCACGAGGGGTGAACACTGTCTACAAATCACCACAGCGTCTTGACACCAAGCACCGGTCTTACCTCCTTCAATGAGGGCTTCATAGTAAGTCTGAACATACCTTTACAGTTCCACAATAGAAAGCATTCTAGGGCAATTGCAGCATACATTCTATAAAGAATGTTTATACAAAGCTTAATAAATGAGCACTCTCTTATGCAGGAATTCAGAAATTCAGAAAAAAATAAAGTTTTATTCAGTGACATGTTTAGCCAAACGCTAATATCGGCATTCTAACATCATCACAATGACAATGCTAGCATGCTGATGTTCACCAAATACTATGTTTACCATATTCACTGTCATCTTTGAGCACTTTAGCATCATAACATTTTCTAATAAAGCTGAGGTTGATAGGAATGGCATTCTTTTGCAGGTATGTAGCCATAAACCACAGTATTAAACAAATTGAAATTTTGATCTGAGGATGGTGCTAGATGGAAAGTCAGGAGATCACCAAAGTTATTACAATTTTATGGCAATCTATCTTACAGTTGTTGAGACATTTCACTCAAACCAAAAAATGTAAATTACATGGTGGGAATAGAGGAAAGGTCAGAGGATCACCAATGTCAAAGACTCATCTTCTGTTTACCATAAATGTCTGGAGAATATTTTGTGCCGATCCATGCAGTTGATGGTGAGATATTTCACAGGATAACTGAAACCTTTATACCTATTGACGAAGCAAGAGGATAAGTAAGGGGATCATCATCAAGCCATTAAGATTAATTCTCTTGACACCTTGAATATCTTTAACTATGAGATAGATTGTCATGAAATCAGTGATATATTTTAGATATAAGACATTTTAGATATCTTAATTCTGGACCAAGTTGGTAACCCAACTGACAGACAGACATTACCATCCCATTGAGCCCAATTGAGCCCCGCAGCCTGCATGGCTATCAAAGTGTAGTGCTTTGGCCGAAAGATCAGGAGAAGAAATGATGTGTGTCAGATGCAGCAAAGTTACAGTGAAAGGACAAAACATTCAGTGGAATTGTTACACCTTCATTATGCAGGATGTGTAAAAATTTCTATTGTTATCGGCTTAAATCGTTGAATGGAGCTGCAACAGGGAACAAGCCTAATCAAGACATGCTGTGTTTATCTGAACCACTGTGACCGTTACTCTGCTGATCTACATGATCACTGGTGGAAAATGTTTCATGTCCACACATCTGCATCCTGGAGAGATGTCTGAAGAGACATACTGAAGCCTGCAGTGTTGTTAACAGCTTGCTGCCATCTTAGCAGTTATTGAGGCTACAGCTAGATGCTAATAGGAAGAAACGGAATAAAGTCAGAGCTACTGCAATGTGTAAGCCTCATACTGATAGCACAAATTTTAGACCTAATGTAAAACTCTATTTGTAATAGTTGAGTAGTGGCTTAACGTCTCTGCGTCATTCATAATTACTAGTAGAGCACTAAGTGCTAAGAGGGATAGCCTCCCTGTGTGAGGTCTTGATTGGCTACTCAGCCAATCACCCATGAACACTTGTTTTATTGGTTTTAGGGTGCTGTCTTCGGCACCCTGTTAACACCCATTCACTTTGTTACATGGAGACAGGATTAGAAGGAAGCTAGTCTTGAATTTGTGCGTACTGCCTGGCTGTGACTGTACCCATTAGGAAAGATAATGCACCATTTTTGTTGTTTATTTCATACTGTGTAGCTTCATGTAGGTGCAGAAAATGATTGTTCAAACAAATCTCTCTGCTCTGCTGAACTATTTCCATGCTGTTGGTTGTAGTCGAGCACTGGGACATACAGCCATGTTTCTTTCTGCTTCTATGCAGAAGCAATACATCCCCTCCTTTTCACATGCAATCACTATGGGTGATGCCTAGCTGTGGTAGCTGCAGCAGATCCATCCCTCTTCCAAGCTCCATTGCATCTTTTGGTGAGCATTCTGTTGTTTCTCCCATTCCACCCAGCTCGGTGGCTACTTGACTAGGATGCCTGGCTGCCTCAACACAACTACAGAGTTTTTAAATGAGAATGCTTATAAATGAGAAGTCTATGATCACCCTCACCCATAAAATTGCCACCTTCCCCTCCTCACATTACAAGACATTGAAAGGTCTCTCACCAGATGAAAGGTTCAAAGTCCAACCTTAAACCTGAAGACAGCAGTTCTTAAGTCAACTATGCAGGCCCATTCTCAGCAAGGTAAGCTTCAACCTGACTATGACATTTTATTATTTCGGGTGAAAGTAAGGGTTAAAGTGCAAAACAACGCTTTACCTTGGTATATGCAACACTTGATGGTGACTTGTGCAATTCATGTTATACAATTCCAAGCATTCCAGATGTATAATTCCAAGCCTTGCAGGATTCATGTTTGTGGCACTGAGTCATAGACTTTCTTGTAGTAAATCCAGGTAGTGCACAGGTTGGTTTGTCTGGTAACAACCAGCTGCCGATTCCTTTATGGCTCATATATTGGGCCATGTGTTTATTCATCTTTGCTGCAATGATGCCTAACAGGAGCTTTCATGTTGTACAGGGGAGAACTATTTATCCTCCTGGCTCTGCTTCTCTAGCGTATCTCTTCAGGCTGGTAGCCAGAGCTGTGAGTCTTTGGGAATCTCTTTCTTCCCCACAATTTTCTGGATCTTACCCTCTAGCCTCTTTCTCCATGGATAATGGTCTTAGTAAGACCATTAATGGGGGGGTTTTGCTTTTCAGTCTCTGTAATGGGCCTAGTGGAGATCGTTCGTGGTGTTGAATTCACGACTTCAAGAGGGAACTTTATCACACTATCATGATAGTTGGGATCAGGGGTGCCAAGTGTTTGCTTGGCCATGATCTTCAATCTGAGGTCAGTTGCCATTGTGTTAAGGGTGTCAGTTGCTGGGGCTTGGTACCCAGTCTAGGAGTGTGGGGAAGATGATTGTACCTCCCTTCTGACCTGCCCTTGCCATATCATTAGTGTTGTACCTCGTCAATCTCTAGTTGTGATAGTAACTGCCAACTGTGGACATTAGAGCACTGACAATGATTGATTATTAGTCTAGATGTTGGGTTTCAAGGCATCCAGTTATCCCACTTCATCACTGTGATGATGCAGATGTTGGAACACTGAGCTATGAGTTTTTAATGTTTTGTTTTCTTCAGTCAGTTTGATGTTTCACTAGGTTTAAGTACTAACAATTCTATTCCTCTGAGGAAATGGATAGAAAAAACCAACTACCAACAACAAAAGCTTAGCTAATGAGGTAGATCACTCAGCAGCATCAATTACCGCAGGCAGTTTTGTAGATTCAAATAATGAAATGGTAACTAGCATTGACATTACCACCAAGCTAGCAACCGCAGCCAAAACAAGTGCAGCCACTGCTGTGCCATCTCTTCTCCTCTCTCCTTCACCACAACCAGAATCTGGGTCGGCATTTTTCCCACGAGCAGCTACCTGAGAACTGGATGGCACTTGTGCATCTGTTAGCAGCCCTTCTTCCAACCCTCATCTTGGAGATTTAAGCAGTGTAATTCCAGATGACCTCACTTAGGGTGGATAAACCAAAACAAGTACACTTGGATAATATTCCAATTCAGTTCCTTTCAGGGAAGAAATGCACTTTTGCTAGTGCATGATAGCACAATCATAATGGGCTCTATTTTTGATTCCGACTTCGGCGCGGCAGAGGCGTGACGCAAAGTCAGGTCCGCTTCGATGGGGCGTGGCAGTCCCACCCAGCAGCGCAACTCAGAAGGAGGGAGGGGAGAAGGCGTGGAGTGGGTTTGACACAGCCGAGTCCAATCTTCACCAATCACACCAGCTCCTTGCCTCACCTTTAAAAACGCCGCTGGCAAGGCGCATGGCAAGTTTCGAGGATGACTGAGCCTGTGCAGGAAACTGTCCGACGCCCAAACTTCTCCCAGGAGGAGGTCCTTAGATGGTAAATCCTCGGCCTCCTCCTCTTCCTCCTCATCCTCTTCAAAGCAATGATGTACTCCATCTTTGTAGATAACATTAAGCATTACAATGAAAACATTTGTATTTGGAATGAAATGACGTGGGTAATAGCGGACAACGATCATCACTTACGTTTTTTCTGTGTGTCTGTCTCTCTCTGTCTCTCGAGTGCTCTGAGATAGATGCAGTATATATGCTCTGTAGGATGCCACGGCTGTTTCTGGTTGGCACAGCAACATTAAATGATCAGTCTGCATCCCTGTTTCACCTGTGTACATTCGGTCAGGTAGAGTGACCATTACACGTGCCGAAAGCACTTGCAATGTGGTCAGATGAGATACTGATCAAAATATATAAATTTAGGTCTGACTGTATGTGCTGACTCAGACAGTTGCATTGAATCGTGGCTGTTGCTTATTATTGATCGCAGTGAAATGCCAGACACTGTAGAAACCTGCCTGTGAGGTATTGGTGACGCACGACTCCGCCAATTATGTTTACGAAAATCCACTTGCCCAGCAGTGCGCCGCTGGCACACAGAGTTGACCAGGTCTGGGGTGGAGAGCTTTCAGCGCACTTTTACACCACCGGCGTGGACCGAAATGGACTGAAAATCCAAATATAAAAAATATTGTGTCTTTTTCAGTGTATGTTTGCCAGTATGGAGTAATAGATATGTGGGGCAGTCCAATACAATGCCCCCTATACTGTATCTGCATACTGTCGTGGTCTTGCTTGTTTGATGTGTAGTAGTGTCCATGGTGCTAATACAACTGTCACAATGTCATTGTTTTAGTGACATTTTTTGCACTCTGGCCTCAGGCTGTATATATGAATTGTAATGTTTAATAGTGGGGTGAGACTACACTACTTTGCCATTCTTATAAATAATAGTATAATCAGGTTATAATTAATTCATATTGACTGAACTGGTTTCAATGTGAATCAACAGTTGCATTAAAACCTTTAATTATCAGGGTTTGCCCATAAAAACCAAATGCACAACCAGTTAATTTATTCTGGTGCTGGGAGGGACACCTACAGGAAGGCATAACACTGCTTACTGCAAACTCCACTAGTGTCTATTACAGTTGTTGCTTGATCATATAACACTGTGCTTTTTTTTTTTTTTTGAGTTTTCAATGACTGTGCTGTGGCTGAGTGAAAACCTCTCTGTCGTGGAGTTCTCCTTATAGTGAATTTATTGTCAGTCAGACAATTAAATGCATGATTTACATACTTGTCAGGATATTACAGCTGCTAGCAGAAGACAAACAATATGACTAAAGCCTGCTCCTCTGGGGGCTCCCACATACCAAATACATAAATATACTTTTTTTTTTCTCTCACACTAACTCTCTTGCTGCTGTCTCACTTGCTTTCTTTATATGTCATCCTTCACCTCCCTACTTCTGTCCCCATGCACATTGAGCGATTTTTTTTTCTCTCAGATCCCATTTATGTCTGCTGTATATCATTCACTCTTTTTAGTTAACTCTGCCTAGCTTTTCCCTTCACCTATACACCATTGGACTATTTCTAGATTTTGTCCCTTTTCATCCAATCTCTTATGCATTAACTCTCACCTCTGTTCCCAAAAGGGTAATCACTCTTCCTCCTGCTTTGATTTGCAGTTTCATATTGTAGCTGTAATTCATAGCTGTGCTGTTGGCAGAGGTACTTGTCTCCATGCTCTGTCTGCTAAGGGATTTATTTTGCTTCAATAAGACCATCAAGTGTGTAGGTGAATGTCTATGTCTGTCTTTACTTGTATGTGTACATCAATATTCAATGGTGTAGTAATAAATAAAAAAATTTGATTGCTGCAACCACAACAATATGAAGGAAAATCAGTTTGCAGAGGGTTTGAGTCTGGTGCATAAATGTATGCATTCATTTTCAACAGCACATGTGAGTGTGTGTGCTCCTGCTTATGAAAATGAATGCTTCCTCATAGATCAATACTTATCCACCACATTTTCCCCCTTGTGTAATTAGATAAGCCTTCAAGCACTGACATTATTCATACATGCAGACATGGCTCTATTGGTTACAGTGCCTGCATGCATAACATGGGTGTTTACTGTTGCCTACCACTTTTGCTTGCGCATATCGCATAACACACTATCAGTATGTTTGGGATCATGCCCTCTTATTGAAAAAACAAAGAGATTTATATATGAGGTGTGATATTAAAATGGTATTAACAAGACTAAGAGTAGCCATACTAGCACCTTTTGAGGTTGTAGGCATTTCTTTCAACTGAATGCTAATATCTGCATGCTAATATGCTACCAACCACAACGCTAACATGATGTTAGCAAGTATAATGATCAACAGTTTTGTGAGTTAGCATTGTAACATTTTCTAATCATAACTAGGTACAAAGTACATCTCAGGCTGAAGGAATGTCATAAATGCTGACATTCCTACTGGACTAGTTAAAAATTGTACCTGAAGATGCTGAAGATTCATGCTGCGGGGAACATAAACGACTACAAGCTTCCTCATGTTTCCTGTTTAAATGACTACTGT
Organism: Chaetodon trifasciatus; assembly: GCA_037975065.1. NCBI lineage: Eukaryota > Metazoa > Chordata > Actinopteri > Chaetodontiformes > Chaetodontidae > Chaetodon > Chaetodon trifasciatus. The sequence continues at coordinate 10,606,230 of JBBMOE010000010.1, forward strand.
CAACAAACCCTCATCCCTGATTGCTCAGTCAGGTAACTCACATAAAATACATTGAAAATATAGATTATGTGTACTATATGTATGGCTCTAACTTCTAAATCCTCAAATAGGAAGAAGCTCAGCGTAGCAGGCAGTGGGATAGATACTAACTTCCCCCTGAGAGGTTGGTAGACTCAAAGCCTATGGATGGATGCTCGGGGCTTATGGAGGTTTATGAAATGTTATATGAATGGCAGCAGAGGCAGCAGTAGTATAGCAGCATTTGTTACTGCCTCTGTATATATTAGTTTTCAAAGTTACTTATGATGTCCACCTTTCCCACAGGATTCACAGCAAACAATGCCTGCAAGAATCACACATGATGCAGAGAACAAAAGCTGGTGCATGCACAGATCTCGCATAATGCAATGTCTGACTGTGTTAATTGATGAAAACAAGGTGACATTATGAATCCTCTTACCCCACTGTGTGTTAGACTGCAGTGTAAACAGTCCACTTCATTCCAGTTCTATTGCATTTCTGATAGAGCAGCTGCTAAAGTTGTGTCTGCCATCCAGTTGGTTGATACAAGAGCCACCACGACTGAAACCCTTATAGTTAATAACTTCAATTAACTGTTCAACAGTTTAATTAGCTGAAATAATGGTTACATTTTCACATAACAGACAAGTATGCAATCAAATTAGGGCAAAGGTCACACAGGGAAGTAATAGTTCACCTCACTGTTTACTGCAAGCAAAACTTCCATGGGTGAAATGGGCATGTGTGAATGTGCTGCTCTCATTTCCCAGCATCAAATGTGAATTTTTGAGAGAGGACATTCAAATAAAGTATCTCTCTATACTCTAATCACATTCATGCTAAAAGCATGCAGTATACACGTGCACAAGACTAAAAATGCATGCCTCCTGACAAACCACACCCAGGCTAAAAGCTTACTTAGATTGTTGCTGTCAGCTCTCATCTCTGTAGTCATCTACCCATGTGTGGTCTGCTGAGATTTGTGTGTGACCACACACAGATATGCATTTAGGCAGGCATCCTTTTGTGTACTTAGTGTATCTGTGTGTTAGCTTATGTGCAGACGTGTGTGGATTTAACTTGTTTCTGCATCTGCATATTTTTAAATCTGTGTTAGTGTATCTGTGTGTGTGTGTGTGTGTGTGTGTGTGTGTGTGTGTGTGTGTTTGTGTGTGGAGGTGAGTGTGGGAGTGGGAGTGCTTTGCCCAGTCAGCTGTGCTCTCATCATATTACCAGGGGTTGTTGCGGCACAGCAAATAATTCATGGCCCAGCTAACCAAGCCAGGAGACAAGCAGGCTTGGCTTGTACTCGAAGTCAAACAGAAAATGATCCCAAGTGTGTGTGTGTGTGTGTGTGTGCATTTGAGTGTGTGTGTGTCTGTTGTGTTTGTCCGGATGAAACAAACAAGCTTACACTTGTGTATGTTATATGTGTCTTGACGCATATGTTTGTTCTCAGACGCATGCCTGTGTAGGTTTGGAACAAAACTGTTCACCAAATGCACATTGTGTGATTAAATATAGTTGAAATGTGTCAGATACGCTTTAATCACCAGTGAAGGCACATAGAGGGTTATTGTTTTAGGGAGTGAATGGGCATATTCATAGCAGTGACTGTACATGTCAGGATTGTGAAATCTGGTATTGAACGAAGAGTAATTGTGTTACAAGGGGCATTAATGATAGTCTCCTACAGTCCCTTTTATTTTTACTCATACATGTTGTGGTCTCTATGCAAACATATTTTTAGCTGCATGGCAACATATCCTCAGCCACCAACTCTAGTTTGTACATATTCCACACAAACAAAATAGGAACAGTTTGCAGGCAGTTAGGATAGGATTTAAACTACAAATAAGTCGTTTGGAAACAATGTGTGAACTTACTGTCCTGTTGGCATCCGGGAAATTGCTGACAGCTAATGCGACTTAACTGACAGCAAGCATGTAAGCTAGCTCTGTATGTAATGAAATTCTGTCCACCAAGAAAAGGCTGGTAGGCAGTAAATAGCACAGTAGGCTGCAGGGGAAATACAAAAAAGGTCAGAGAGCTTTTGTGACTGACTAGCACAAGCATGGTTCTGGCTTGCTACCATGTCAGCTGTTGGCACACCAGCTACAGTAATTTACCTTTTAGTGAGGAATGCGTACGGTAGCCCCCATCACTGATGGCTCTATAGGTCTGACTGTATGTGCTGACTCATATATATATATATATATATATTCCAAAATGTTTTCTTTAACATCTTTTTGAACAGTCTTATCATATTAGGCTGCATGTGAAAGTAGATGCACCATCATCAACCAGCCTCTGTCAGTAACCACAGTGAATATGATATGAACCCTGCTGAGAGGGAATGGGAGTAAGACTGCTGGGCCTGATAACATGCATAGCTGTGTACATGGAACATTTTCCAACCAACTCAACATATTGTTGTGATAGAAGGTCAAGACAGCCATCATCATCCCTGTACCTATAAGGTCAAACTAAAATCAAAGACAACATCCCAGCTAGACTGGACCCTCACTAATTTGCATTCAGAGCCAACAAATTCACAGAGACACTACCTTCACTGCCCCACACTCAGTCTTCAGTATTTTGATCAAGAAGCTTGTGGAAAATAAGTTGTTGTTGGATTCTGCCATATGCATATTTAATCAGCATTAGGAAAATACAAGTATTGGCTCAGACTTGGTATATTAAAAGGCTTGGGACCAATAAACTTGACTGGGGCATCCATACTCAACACCTATCATTTCCTGATACTTCTCTGCTTTGGCTTCCCTTGTTATGCTTTAACAGAATTTAATTATTCTTTTTATGTTGCCTCACCACATCGATAATCCTGTGGTGCTCAGAAAAGTTATACAAAAATGAATTCTCACCCAGTAAAATAATGCTATCTTAGAAAAACTTATCAACCTTGTGTATAGATAGTCCCCCACATTCACTGTAATTTACCACATCTTTAATCAAAGTATGGTGCCAGGACAGCCTTGCCCTGTGGAAGCCCTGTCCTCCTCTACTTTGCATGGCACATGCATGGCAAGTGAACAAACACAACTTGAAAGCAGCTCTCTGCATGTGAACAAATGCAAATGAGAATTCTCATTGAAATACTTTAAACGTTCGTCATTCTGTTAGAAGACAAAAGGCCAAGAAGGAAGATTAGAAACACACCTAATTTCCATAAACTGGGCACAATTGCAAGAGAAAAAAAATCACAAATCAAGTGGGTGTGACCAACTAATTTTAGCAATTTTTGTGACCAGAGGAGAAAACTAATCCTGGAGCAGCATAGCCAGGAGATGGAGGAACACATTATTAGTAGGAGGAATAGAATATCAGCAGGTGGAGACCGGATAAGCTGCAGTAATGGCCAATCACATCAATACCTATCACCTCCATTAAATGCAGCAGTCAGAACAGGCTGGCTTCTCTGTGCCTCCTAGAGAAGACCAGTTGTCCTCAGAGATTCCTAAGGGAAACATACACAGCTCAATATATATATATTATATACAAGGCCCAGATATTAAATAGGCAGAACCCCAAACACATACGGCATCCCAGGTATGCTACAAAAGCAATGGTACAGAGCCTTCCTTGGGTCAGCTGAGAAAGAAACAGTTGTGTAAATCTGTACTCTGGGTTTGCAAATCTGTGGGCACGGTTTGTAAACCGTGCTCTTGCAGTCATAATCTGTTCCCAAGGGTTTGCAATCCGTACACACAGATTTTCTATGTATTGTTTAAGCATGTCACACCCACGAACAGGCTGCTTTGCTTCCTCCTGCCTCAGTGGTTTGATGATGCAGCTGTCTTCTGCCCATGTGCCTATATTACTATTCAATACAATCTCCTGATGGCTGTTTATTTTGCTCATAAAAATCCATGTTATTATAAGATTCGTGAAGAGATTCCACTGTAATGTGCCTGCTATACTCCAGTATGCTGTGTTACATAGTCCTTTATGGAATTTTGATGTAATTTAGTTTTACTGTGAATTTGAAGTTTCAAATTTTATACAATTAACAGCCACTTTAAAGTCTGTTTATGTAAAACATGGATACAGATTTACTTGTAACTTTTTTATCTCCTCAGCTGACCACAGGGGGCTCCATAGAATATTCTTTTTTAACATTTACAGAAAAAAATACCTTTGAATCCCAAATGAAAGGTCTAGCATAGTCATTTACATGTATTTCAGGCTGTCTATAGGCTGCAATACATGCACTAATATATATATATCAAAATATATGACTGTAATAAGGGTGACTCCAACACTTTATTATACTTTAAATGCAGCTACTCCAGAAGAGGGTAACATACAGTATGTAATAAAATATAGCCTAACGGTGTTATTCTTTCAAACGAAAATCAAATATTATCACGTTTTACACATCATCTGTGCTTTCCACGACATACACATCCATTTTAAGGAACTGATAGAAATTCCTTTTTTTTCTAGTCATTAGTATTTTGTTCAGTAGTTCATGTATCCTTAATTCCCAATCACAATATTTCTGACAGCCACTGATGGTAAGGCAACACTTAATCAGGCTTCACAAGTCACAACAGGCATTTCCAAATGCCTGATAGGATACATGTACAATATAGCATGTTTAAATCCTCTAGATTCTCTACAGAGATTATTAGGCTTATGAGGGATAATGCTAATGCGTGGATCTCAGTGTGCCTTAAGCAATTATGAAGAAGGCTGGAAAGATGAGTGCAGCATGATATCCCTGACTGAAACCCTTTTGGGCTACTAGACAAAATCTTCAGGACTCACTTTGTGTTGGGAGGTGCTGGTCAGAGGGGGTGTATTCTTATCCAGAGATGATAATAATGTACAACCCCAATTCCAGTTGGGATCAAAACAGAATGCAATAATAGAGAGAGAGAGAGGGAGAGAGAGAGAGGGAGAGAGAGAGGGGAGAGAGAACATTGTAAGCGACAGGCCCTGGTATCAGCTCCAGAATGCTCAGGGACTGTGCAGATCAGTTCACTCTGTACACCTTCAACGCACGCTTCAGTCTGGAGAGAGTTCCAGCCCTGTGGGAAAACTTCCTGTGTGGTTTTAGTCATAAAGACCACACATCCCAGGGAGCCCAACCACTTCAGGCCAGTAGCCTTAACTTACCTTGGAGAGGATCATACTGAAACACCTCTGTCACCTGGTGAGCTGCGAGCTGGACCCCATACAGTTTGCATGTCAACCTGGCATTGGTTTGGAGGATGCAGTCATCTACCTGCTTCATAGATCCCTTTCTCACCCAGAGAATACTGGGAGCACTGTGAGGGTCATGTTTTTTGACTTCTCCAGTGCTTTCAGCACACTCCAACCATCACTGCTCGGGGGGAAGCTGGAAGGAGCTGGAATAGACTGCCACCTGACAGCGTGGACCATCACTTACCTCACCAACAGACCACAGTATGTGAGGCTTCACAACTGTGTGTCCGATGTAGTGGTTTGCAGCAGGGGGCCCCGCAGGGGACAGTGCTTTCTCCTTTCCTCTTCACACTGTACACATCAGACTTCAGACACAACACTGACAGCTGTCACACGCAGAAGTTCTCTGATGATACAGCCATCGTTGGACGTGTATTACATCAGAACAATCTGGAATACAGTGTTGTAGTTGTTTGAGGAATATTCTGTTTGTACTGTCAGTGAAAAGAAAACAACTTACAGAAGTTAGTTTTCTTGTGTTTTGATGACACATCTCATTGGTTTACACGTCTCTTAAAAAATTACAATAGGGAAACCAGGTTTGACTCCTACACTGAAGTCCAACTGAAATTTTAATTCATCTCAATTTTGTGTAAGAAAATATTTGAAAAAATGGTCACAAAGCCACCCTACATACTTTTAATAAGAGTGTAAAGCAGTTTGGGACATATTTGTGGAAGCAAGAGGAAGCTGGGAGAGTATCTTCCATTCATTTTAGAGCTGACATTGCTAGGAGACACCCAACTGACTGTAGCACTTTCTACTATTGTTATATATTTTTATATTTTTTACTTATTGTTATATTTTTCACTTACTGTTATATTTTTACTTTTTCAATAACTTCTTTTAATAGATGTGTCATGCACCAACCTCACCGAAGCAAATTCCTCGTATGTGTAAAATCGTACCTGGCAATAAAGCTTTCTGATTCTGATTCTGACTCTGATTCTGAGATAGATTGATAGAGTACTTTACTGAACCTCTAAGGGAAACTGCAGTCATAACAATTTAACAGTGATTGGGTTTATCTTATGAATGTTTCTACAAGATGTCGTTCCTAGAGGACAACAAGAGGTAGCTAGTAACCAAAAGAGAAACCAAAAGAGAACAATCTTTTCCTACACCAAGTAGTTTTGATACCTCATCCTAACCAAGTAGCTTTGGTGCTGAACCCTAACCAAACTGTGACTGTTAAGCAATGTTAGAAAGGCCTTCTGGCAGGAAGGCTTTTTGTGTTGCTGGCATGAGAATGTGTTAGATGACCAGAGCAACTGCTAACACTGCAGAGGATGGAGTACATTGGAGTTAACTGAAAGCCTACATCTCATACAGATGCACAAGGTACCACTATGCATCCGACAAAGTGGTGGGATTTGATGCTCTGGGAATGAAAACAGGTTGGAGCATTTGTTGGAAATGTGATGATGTCATGCTCACACAGATTCAACTAGTTTTACCTGAACTTACCCACAGCTTACTACAGGCTTTTGCCTAAATTGACCTGCAGACTCCAGATGCCCCTGAGTTTACAGGGCATAGGCTACAGTGGAACAACAATATAGACATGACAACAAATGGCTTCAGGCTGCACTGTAGAGACAACAAAAGAAGTTAAAAGTATGTTTTTACTTATGATTGGTTAAAATGCAGTTTGTTACAATTTTTAACATACTCTATAACTCTTCTAAAGAATTGTTTGCAGCACCTCAGATTATAGGCTGGTTTATTAACGACTGATATACAAAGCATTATTCATTTTTATACTTCTGTGCACTACAGTGCACCATCACTAACTGCAGACAATTTCATCAGACTTTCGAATCTTGAATTAAATATTTATAATGCATACCCTACATGAAAAGTGTTGTTGATTGACATGTCTTGACTGCTCATGGTTCAAGGATTGCATTCTACTATTACTGTATATGGGCCAACAGCTCTGACTGCAGGAAAGAATAAATTCTATCCATTATAGTTATTTCCTACAGTTGGTTTAGGTGTTTTGTTAAAGCTGCTGTCAATCAAAATGCTGTTATGAGGTTGGGTTTGGGCCAAAAAATAGTTGTTGGGTCCTTGTGAGCCCCTCACCCACTGTGCCGCCCACCATTGTTGTGTATCATGTCACCTCCATGCCCACAGACCCAGAAACCAGTATTCCTATACTGAAATCAGATGTTTTGCAATCAGTCAGTTACTCTGAGGCAATTTCATTAAAGAGAATTTTCTTTTAGAAATATGGAATACGTGATCACAATATAAACCCAAATTTAAGTCATGATACCACAAAACATGTAATAATGCAGGGCCTATTTTAGTTGATATTGTACCTTTGTGTTGCAAATTCTTATACAACTTAGAAACTAATAAAATTATCTGCATTGCAGTGACACATTAACCTGGGTCACTGGTGGTCTGCCACCCCTGGGCAGTTTAAAAAAATAAAAAAGAAATATGAGAAGCAACATCACCTTCACCTACGTCACCTTAGTAGAGTAATAAAAGATGGTTTAAAATCAATTGGGATGACAGATTGATGAGGAGATTCACCGTCATCAAGAAGCGGCATCTACCGAATGTTACTGTGAATCTCAATCCATCAAATCCATTGGACTTGGTCCAGGTAATCCTACCTTAATTGTCTGTAGATTTTGCTAAGCTATATTCTGGTTCAACCTGGGCCAAACATGCTTACCATAATTGTGTTCACACAGCTATAATAGATATTTTGCAAGTATTCACTTCAATGTTCACTTTATAATCAGTGGTATAAATGAGTTGAAGCCACTATGCTTAAAGTTTGAAAAAATCTGACTTTAATTTGCCCAGTGGTAGTATCAAAAGACCCTGTGGTAGACAATAATGGATTTGGGTATCTGTTTGGGACCAGGAGCATCATAATGCAATGGACATAATGGAACATGGGAAGAGCCTTTGGTAAGACCAACAGCAAAGACTGAATGAAAACACCATGTCTGTTAGAGAGGAGGAACTCAGGAGTAGTGTTGTGGAAATGTGCATTACCATTAACTTATCAAGACACCATGTCAAGTTTTAAGGTTGCATGAGCCAACGGACACAAGGGGGTTCTTTTTGCACAATACCACCACATCCATGCCATGTCACACTTTAATGTAAAGCTATGTGGTGCAATCACAGCAGTGAGTAGGTGTGTAGAATGTTAAATGATAGGATTAATGGTCAAAGCTACAGAAAAAAAGATCCAGAATGTAAAACAGAATTTCCCTTTAAATGACCATATTCCACTTTTTCATGGAGTTTTGCTAGCCTTGGTGCAATAAATGAGCTGTATGAAACACAGAGCACAAAACATATGACATCTTTTTAACAGTGTAGCCTCTGAGCCTGGTCTCACCACTGCTCAGGTATCCAGGGCACTATAGCATGAAGAAACCATGAGTCCACACAGAGCTTCACACAGTGATTAAAAGCCACACGATGGCTCACATTACTGTTTCAGACTCTGAAATTCATGTTATATTGTGATGATCAGCACATATCTCCTTGAGAAGTAGATACTCGTTTTCTTCTTTGCAAAGTTTTTGCTTTAAAACAGTTGTGCCACATATAGATCGACAATAAACATGAGTTGACTGACAGCTCCAAATTAGAGTCACTCATGGTTCACTGAGAACTCAAGGCAGATCATGAAATGTTGGATGGATGCAGGTTGATAAATAGCCCATAACTACAGTCATAGTTTCTTTGATGGAATTTCTGTGTTATTTAACAGCACATAGCAGAGTGACAGGAAAGATGAGCGGGACAAGGACGACTGGTGACAAATGCTGACAAGCATGCTTGAACTGCTGTCTCTGAGGGTGCTACATAGTACACTTCTTACTCTGCTATGCCATTAAGGACCCTTGAGAAAATAACACTTACAGTCAGTTAACTGACAATCTTCACTTACTCAGGGTTCATTGAAGGTTTGCACTATGCAGGATGGCTGGCTGTATTTTGCACAACAACAACTAAGAGCAGTCAGTATCGATGTATTGATTTATGTAGACTTGCTTACATGTGAACCACATTAATTTCTTTCACGGGACACCAGACATCCTACAGATGACCCTGGAGAAAGGTTTGGATCATTGAATGAAAGCTGTTTCATCTTGTCATATTATCTTGTGATATATGTTAAATACTGATGTAAATACATACATGAGGATCATTGATAGCTGCTTGGTGAAATCAAATCAATCAAATGTGCAATCTTAAGGTAAAATAATAATAGAATTATTGAAAACATTTTGCTCACAGTGGAATCTCACTTCCAATTAAATAGAAACCAAACCAAAACATAAAGAATATTCACATGAAAAAAATAATTCCATTAATTTCTGATCATGACCCCTTAAAGGGCATTATCCCACATACACAATGGTCACTTACCAAGCAAAAAACAACAACAACAACAACAACAACAACAACAACAACAACAAAAAAACGCCATTGATTTATATTTTCATGCATTTTGCATGAGTGTTTTACAAGCCATCAGTTTCCTTGGAAGCACCTGATGGTTTGACTAATACTCACAACAGTCATTACCATGCAACAAGGTTATTATGCAATGGAAACTTTCATTACTCCAGCTAAGATTATTGTAAATAATATTCAACATAAATAACACTAAATATGGTTGACAAACAGTAAATATAATTTGATACGTAGCTATCCAGCCATGTCATGCTCAAATCAATGTCAGTCTTGGCTGCAGCCTGAAGTAGCATGTTAAATAGCAAATAGGATGTGAGACAATCACTTATGTGATACAACATATCAATAATTTCAGAGGGGTGGTGTCCTTCTTGCAGCTTGTATGTTAACAGTTGCCATCCTGTGCTGTTCAGAGGATGAGGCACTGAAGCATTGCACTCAGTGTGTTGCAGTCACTCGTTGTAATTAGATGTTGGCTTGTTAATGTGTTGCAGTAAATTGTAAATGGAGGTTCTGACTGCATCCCTGTTGTTACAGTTACTCATTTTAGATACAGGCTGATACCATATAGACAGCGCATTACTTTAGAACGGTAGACAGACAGTTTCACTGGAACTACTCAGAAGGTGTTCATTATCAGGAATTAATGGACACCCTGCAGCCAATCAGATTCAAGTGTTCACCTAGAGACCATGGTCAATGGTCACAGGTTAGGTTTAGGCAATAAAACAACTTGGTTATGTTTAGGAGAAGATCACGGTTTGATTTAAAATAGTTATATATGTTACTTACACATGAACATTACATATAGGTACATTATGTTCCTTCAGTTATTCAGTTAACTTCAGTTAACAGAAATCAACCTCTACCTTTGGTTTCACATGGGACTCAAACCACAGTCACTTAGGAAAAGCTCCTCTGCTTGATCCATTCAAACACCCCAGCATCCACCACAGGTGGAATTCTGTCACTTTCTATACATCATTTGAATGGGAATGATAATGGGCTGTATACAGAAGTGTATCAGACTACCCTGCATGCTGAAAAATGACAGTGAAGGGGTGCCCGGTGCCAAGGGGTCTGAAACAAGCGCCCGTATGTGGCAAGTTTGGAGTGAGAACAGATTGTAAGAAGGAGAAGTAGAACAATGTCCAGTGAGGAAGTAGTAAGCTTCATGTGCAAAATGATAAATATGTGTTTTTGTCTTAAATTTTCATATACCTTGTGCCCAATGTCCTCTGTAAGACATGCATTAGTGAGGAATGTCAAGGGGATCATCTCCACAGGAGAAGGGGGAATGCTTCATGTCAAGTTTCAGTTTAGATTTACTCACCATCATTTCTCTAAACTGAATTTACATACTGTCTGGCTGCCAAAATCCAGAGCAGAGATGACAGGAGTTGTTAAAAATGTTTGTATGTTCATCGAGGTCACTTTCAATTATTACAATGCACTGATTGTAATTACACTTCACACCAGCAGCAAGTGATTTATGGATTGTGTTTTTGGCCCCAGGTTTTGCCTCTCAGGCAACATACCGCTCCCCCCTGTGATTGTGATTAGAGATTATGTAGCCTGACAGTAAGATAATAATAATTGAATGTACAGATTATTATTTATAGACAGCAGTCTCCTGAAAATTTTCTAACAGTGACATAGGATATGCTTCTGCGTCTGTCTCTATAAATACATATGTAAAAAACTAAATTATTCATTGATACTGTTAAAATAAAAATGATTAAATGTATTTCCATTTGGCATGGCATCTGTCCTACTATTGATAATATTGAAATTAATGTAAAAAGAATAGCACCAGACCTGGATTCTGGTGATTTAACATATTTTTGTGTATGTATGTGTGTGTATATATATATATATATATATACACACACATATACACACACACACACACACACACACACACACACACACACACACACACATATATATATTCCTATAAGAATAACATCTTCCCTCCCCCTCACTGCCAGTTGTTTGCTTGTTTGGGCTATTCATAATCTCAGTTTGTACCATGACTTTTACATCCTGACGATGTATATTATGTTCTGTCCTTGCACCCACTGAAACTGAAAATGGGTCACATCAGCACATCACATTAGCACCACGTACACACACACACACACACACACACACACACACACACGCACACACATATATATATGCATATAATGTAACTGAAAATCCTCTTAAGACATGCACTGAGACAACCACTACTCTTCTAATCTGTTTATCCTCAACAGGTGTTTTTTTTTTTTGTTGTTTTTTTTTTTTTTTTTCTTTTAATAAAAGAAAGCAGTTCTTAAGATGGATATTTTTCAATTGATTTTTGATGACCAGGGAAAATTCAACAAGTAAATGTACAGTAGTTCAAGGCTAGGTATGACTATACCCCCCAACTAGCTTTCACTTAACTCTTGCTAGTTCAAGGTTCAAGCTTTATTTAGTTGTCATTCTACAACACAATGCAAGATGCAGCCCCTTTATGCTGCACACAAAACAAGCAACCAAACAAATACTATTATTTTTGATGGAGTGCAGATAATGAGTTCAACAGCCTCACGGCCTGAAAGAGGAAGCTACTCTTTCTTGATTTTCCTTAAAGTTAACAAGGCAAACTCACTTCTGAGCTTTCTTTTCCAGGGTGGAGATGTGAGATGTCCGAAGCAGGTTCTCTGTGATGCTGATTCCAAGGCATGGAAAATTATTCACCTCAGCTCCATCTCAGCTCAACCGAGATATACAGGTCTGTGTGTCTTTGCTTCCTTTATGTCTAAAATCAACAATGAGCTCTTTGTTTTCTTGACAGTGAGCATGAGGTTGTTCACCCTGCAAGATTGTTGATTTCCTGACAATATATATTCTCATTAAAGCTGGGCAATGATGGCAGTGTCAAGCACAAACACAATAGAATTCTCTTCATGTCAGGCATTGCAGTCATAGGTGTACAGAGTGAACAGGAGGGGCTGAGCACACAGCCCTTTGGGGCTCTGGTGTTGTGCACTAGAGTGGAGGAGATGTGATGGCCTATCTGAGCAGCTGGAGTCTGGGTTGGGTCTGCTTGTGAAGAAATCCAATATCCAACTTATTGACTCTTTTGTTGTTACTGCAAATTTCACACAGGATTCACAGAAAATATACATTTCTATGGAACAATTGATGCCAAAGCAAACGTGTTCTCAACTCAGTTTTGACTGAATATAGTACCTGTGTTTTGGCTTTGTACTTTATATGAACTTAGACCTAAACGCTTACAACTGTAGTGAACCTATTTGCAGTACTTTCCAGGCCCAGAAAATGCACAGTTACATTTTTTAACAATTTTTCCAGCTGTTGTATCACGTATTCTATTTATACATCTGTTGCTCCTTTGAAGCAGTCTAATTGGATGAGTGTTTCAACTCTGCTTCATGAATACTTCCCCTGTATGACTGTAAGAAATCATGTCATGGTTTATGACTTGGCTGTTAAGCCTATTAGCTCTAATCTGGGAATGTTGTGAATATTCAGTCTGGCTCTCTTATTAATTCTCTTTATTTTTTTTCTCTGATGGGTGAATCAAATATTAAGTACTTGTCTTACAAACAGTGTAGAAAACAAATATCCCTCAAAAAGAAAGAGGAAAGAACATAAATATCCTTGAATGGTCGATTATGTGGAATTTCTACGGATTACTTTAACCCTGATAAGACCACATTTTATAATCAACTAAAGATCATCCTGTATGATCTGGTATCATACACATTAGAAACTTTATTTAGCCAAAAATGGTGATGGTGGTGATTTTTAAATGGTATTTTTAGGGCTGCCGTACCCTGTTGTATTTGCCTTTATTATTATTATTATTATTAGTAGTAGTAGTAGTAGTAGTAGTAGTAGTATTCTTGCTACCAGGAAGTTTGCCTTCCCATTCATGGAAAAAACAAAAGTTTGCATATAGCTTAATCCAAATGCCAGTCTTCCTCAACTGAGCAATGTGGGCAAATACCATTCATCTAAAGTTAAAAACTTCATAACAACAAAGTTGCTACGCCTTTGAAAATTCATCAAAATGTAGGCCCAGTGTTCAGAAATGTTGAGAAGTCTAAAGCTTGCAGGAATTATGAAGTCCATCACCGTTATTCACCCACATTTTTTGCTCAACTGACAGCAAACTTGCTACACTGCATCTTCAGACTGTCCTCCACAAATCACACAGCCAGATTGTTGAATGATCAAAGATTGAGCTCACAGTGCATCAAAATGCTTTACTTTGACCAGACAATTCTTGTTAAACAAACCTCCAACCTTCGTGAAAATACATGACAACAGTGATGTCATGGTGGTTTGGTACATTTCAGAATGGTATGGTTCATGAGCTAAGCTCTAAACATTTATGCACAGTTTGTCCTTAGGGGCTTCCATTGCCCGGTAGCTTTACTTTGATGTATTTTACAATGTGTTGACTTTCTGTCACTCTGTATTTGGAAAAAGCTGAGTGAGGCTTTAAGCTAGATCAGGCCAGTGTGTTCATAATTACCAGCCGTTTCTATGTTACTCTTTATTTTTATTTTTCTTTGTGATTACTGTCTCTGATCACTTGAACCATGCACTCATAATTTAAAGTGTACACCAACATTATGCCTGATGTTCTCTTATCCTTTGTTTTAGAGTGTGTGTACTTGCTAAACACACATTTTCTTCAGGTAACACAACATAAGTTCACGACCCTGGAGATGCAAAATAAACATCTTATTCTTGCTCAAACATGATACTGTGTAAATTCGAGACCCATGATTCCAAGGTTTAATGATCATTTTAGACTGGACAGTTCTGCTGACGGACCCTCCTGTATTTCACATTATCTTCCTCCTCTTCCTTTTTCATCTTCCTCCTCTTTCCCCTTCTCAAAATGCCTCATGCCGACTCTTTACTGTGCAGTACTTCCAGTGACACGAACCATGTCAAGTGTTTCATTATGCTGACAGTATATGGTCCTTCACCTCAGATCGGACACTATCTTCACTATACATATTTGATGGAGGAAAATAATAAATCAACTGTGTGTCCATTGTGTGTGTGTGTGTGTGTGTGTGTGTGTGTGCGCGTGTGTGTGTGTGTGTGTGTGTGTGTGCCTGTATCGTCACTCTGTCTAAACATTATGGGTTGTCCCCACTGTCAAGGCCATTACATTTGACCTTCCCAGCCCCCTGGCAGCTGTAACTGATGGCACTAACAGACTTAATGGCCATTGAACTCTCCTGAACTAACAGTACATAAATCAAAGTTTTCTGCTTTGTAAAGACGGTCCAGACAGTCCCAGGCCATTGCTGTCTATTCCTAGGTCCACTGTTCAAGTGTAAAACAAATAAAGCATTGTCCATGGTGGCTACAAAAGCCCTGGTTTGATATTGTACACTGTTTACTATCTGATTATTCACAAAGTAGGTAGCCCTGTCTGACTGCCAACACTGCTCCATGCTACAGTCTGTCTACCAGTATTTCAGGTCACTTTCAAGGCCTGTACAATGAAGTGAGGCTGCCAACAGCCTGACTACTGACCAATATGATCACAGGCAACATGGAATCATCATTCCTAAAGGATCCTGATAGCTACAGCAGTAGTCATTCCTTCTAACAGAGATAATTCACCACACTAAATACATACTGATGATTAAAGACACATTTTAATTGGACCAAGTTTCTTTAATTATCACAGGAATTCTTGACAGTGTCAATGCTTGGCACTCTTGTTCCATTAATATAAGTCATGAGAAGGCTATGATGATAACTGGCGATAGAAACTGCACCTCTGGTTGTCTTTTATTTAAAAAATAAAATTCCACATACTGTTAATTAGCTCCCATGATTAGAAATACATTTTAGACCTCTTCAGACCGCTTTTATTTTCTCTCTGCTTTGGCAGCAGAAACAGCCTATAATATGTTTGACTTCTTTAAGTGCATTCCATATTTGTTAATCTTCAGGAAAGCAAAAAAATACTCACTCTATAATAAAGATTTATGTAATAAGCCCCGCTCTTATTTATAGCCTTGTAGCCTTACTTTTAACATTTGGAAACAATTTTTAATGTTTGTACAGTTTCTTATTCTGTGAGTTCTGTCATTATGTTGTAGAACTGAACAGAAATTTTTGCTGTCAGTATAACTGAACTTCCCTGTGCTTACATCACAGTTTTATTTCATTTTGTATTAACTGCCGACCTCATGGTTCTGATGATGTTGCTTGTAAGAAAGATGCTTTTTTTACATGAGCACAGTCACAGCTGGATCATTAAACCTGGAGTTAACAGATTGAGTTAAGGACTGGCTTTTGATGCCAGTTATCAGGATCATCATGGAGCCTCAGACAGCGATACAAACTACTGTGTATCACCGTGTGACCCGGTGACTCCAGAGAATGCATGTTAAAATAAAACATAATAGTTTCAAACCAAGACCACTGCAAAGAGAGGTAACTAACAACCAGACCTTTTGAAAAAATGCATATTTTTTCAATAGAATAAACAGAAAAAGGATACAGATAGAAGCTGAATCAACTTGAGGTGGCTGGTCAAATGCCACCTATAATACTAGTAATGGATACTTGAGTATATAATGCGATCTGTATAATGTAGGAAGTCAATTTCTGATAATTAACACTGAATCAACACTGAAATTGATGAAACATACCCACATACATGGTGGTGATGGTGAATCAGGAGCTAACAACTACTTATAGGCTAATGAGGCAAATAAAACAGCCATGCACATATACAAACACATAGAGACATAAAGTTTCTAAACTTTTAACTACCTATGGGTGAATAATGAATTCATGAATTGTACATATAAACACATATATACACACATCATATCCATTGATAAACTATGAACTGCTTGCAGGCAAATAAATCAATTAAATTACTAGAGGGTATTTAGGCCCAAATTTCAACTTTGATGTAAAGCTCATTATCGCTCTCTTTACTGACCAGGATGTGTTGTGGGTGCACAATGGGACAGTTGTATCCATGAAGTCATCTCTTTTTGTCAGTTGCTACAGAGAACCAGGTTTATTAAAGCATACATATTACATACATTTTATATCAATGTTTGAGACAGCCCTGTCTCACATCAATACGTGTAATCGCTATGTTGGTCCACAGTGCGAAATGTATAAGTTTCACAATAATAGTTCTGAAATTGTATAAATAGATTTTAACTTGAATTCTAAAAGTTTATTTCATTATTATTACCTCACTATTTATATTGATCTGCATTGCATTTGTGGGAGCAAATGTCAAGACACATTCTTTGTCACCTGCATTGGCTAATAATAAAGATTTTCATTCTGACTGAATCGGCTGTCATGCTGACATATCATCCCAAAAACAAGAATCATAACATAAGATAAGATACAAAAACTCTTTCCTGTCTGAAGCCTATGAATATTATTGTTCTACAATTTTACAATTGCAGTTTGTCATTTGGCAGATGCTTTTATCCAAAGCGAGGTACATATGAGATTACCACTGTTAACTGGATTATATGGAAATGGAATGAATGAACACAACATTTTTATAGATTTATCAGTTAGCAGTTCAGCAAACAATTAAGATTGGCCAAATAAACATCTTTCAATGTAAGACTGAAGGTTAGGCAAACTTATCTGTTTAGTTTTACATGGTCATGAATAGAAATCCACTTTTTATGAGATAGACTTTGAAGCTAGTTAATTTGAGTTGAAGATAAATGTAAGCACTTGGGCTGGGTCAGTCAAGTCATAATCACACTTAAATATTTACCTGGGAAGAGGACCCACAGACTCTGTGACCACAGTCTAAAAACTGCTACTAATAGGAACATCCCACAGGTAAACAGGTTCATTGGTAACAGGTGATAGTATCATGACTGGGTATGTAAGAGGCATCCTCAAAAGGCTCAGTCGTTCACAAACAAGGATGGAGCGAGGCTCACCATGTTACCATGTTGTGAAACATGACTGGATACAGGATATTACTGCATGGGCTTGGGAACACTTTGTAAAATCATTGTTGGTAAACACGGTTTGCAAATTTTTATTTACACACCGTCCCAGCTTTTTTAGAATTGGGGTTATATTCAATACCCACTGTGACACAAAGGTCCACAAGCAGATAACATACCCTTCAGCCCTGCCTGGAAAAAAGGGACCAAGTGATACACACTCCCTCAACACAATCCTGCCACTGGTCACCCATGCAGCTCACTAATCTGAGATGATGGGATTAGAGATGCACTGCTTGGCATGTGTATGAAAGTACTAGATCAGACCATCTGCATCATCTGCTTTTTACCATGCTAAAAACTGAATCAATCAGGAAGGGGATACATCACACAGACAGAAACAGATGAAAAGGTATGGGGTAGCCCAAGATACCACTGTGCAGACATCTGCCACTGTCATCCCGCTAAGTAGGATTGTGGATGAGGATGAGGATCTTGTGAAGTGCACCTGGATGGCTTGTGAAGGCTACACTCCTGCTGTAGTGCAGCCTTGTGTGGTGGCATCATAAAGCCAAGGCAACAGACTGTGTTTTGACAGGACTAGGCTTTGTGAGTGACCCCTGTAACACACGAATGGCCGCTGTGTCTGCTTGATGTTTGCTGAGTGCAATACATATTGAGACAAAGTGCGCACTGGGCAGTGAGTCAGTGAGATGCTCCGTCTCACAGCCTCACAGTAGGGGTGAAGGTTTGCCATCAGAATGTCACCGGCTTGACATCCAGGGCACAAGTGGACAGAACTGTATATACTGAATCAATACTGTCGTGGACTGAATGAGTCATTCTGTGAAAAAAAAAAAACACAATTGTCAGCCCAAGCATCATACACATTATTTCAATAAACTTGCCCTACCAATAGACAGAATGCCCATCCACCAATTTAACAGATCAACACAGTAATATTACAACCCCAGTTGAGGAAATGCTGGGACACTGTGTAAAACATTAATAAAAACAGAATGCAACCATCAAAACCATGTTTAAAGTTTTACAAAGTGCTCCCAAGCCATATAGTAATATCCTTTATACAACTGTGTTTCATCAAATGGTTCCCATTGAGTATAGGTGTATGCCTCTCAGATTTAAGCTCCCTGCTCCACCGGCATTAGTCGAAGAAAATACTGAAATACTGAAAATACTGGCTGGCAGTGTTAATATATTGTACATGAGGACCTGAGAGAGGCAACTGCACAGAGGACAGTGATGGGAGAGAAAATGTCATGTCTGTGCATACACATGCAGATAAACCCAATAGCCACAACTCTTAAAGGGCTACACCTAACATTAAGTATCATCCACCTGATAACTTTAGGTCCAATATTTAGTCTTAACTCAATTTCCTGGCTGACAGAAGTTTGAACTAATACACAATACAGCCTTTCGTTACCTCTCTCCAACCTCGCTTGTGAACAACTGAGCCTTTCCAGGATGCCCCTTTCATACCCAATCATGATACTATCACCTGTTACCAATGAACCTGTTTACCTGTGGAATGTGGAATGAAGGAGAACTATCCCACTCTTTTTTTTTTTTGGCCCTGTCAATGAAGTTGATGAGATAAAACATTAAATACATTGTCTTGGATTGTCATAGTATATGCCAAAAGGTTTAGCAAATTATCACATTCTATTTCATTCAAAAAGAAACCCAACTTTTTTGGAATAGGAGTTGTATATCTAACTTTAACTCTCCTATTTTCAAAAAAATCTCTTGACATGACCAAAACTGACAATGAAAGTATCCTACTAACTATGACGTCCATCCAAAGCCTGATATATCTTCTTTCCATGTGTCATAGGGCAAAATTGTTGTCCAAAAACTATGAAAAACACATCATTGAGCCATGTTGTTACACTGGATGACATGCTGTTTCATGACCATGAACATTTACACTTACTGTAGCTTATTTTGACTCAATTCCACATACACTGTCCTGCTTTCTCAAATGCTCACCAGAGCACTGAAGGTGAATCAATCCACCACCAAAAATGGTCCCCTACAAATGCACTAATTTCTACTCTTGCTGAGTAGCATTAACCATTCTAATGCATGTATCAAACCACAATGATACCACCTCAGGGCCAGACTGTTACCTGTTTATAACCATGTGATCGTCACATTATGCCTTTTACTTCTTGTGCGCTCAGCATATATTTGTACTATTGTACCTCAATGTGCATTTAGGAGACCAAATGTGATTGTGAACATTTTTTTACACACTTTACATACATTTTGACAAGTAGCTGGAGGTCCTAAAACTTTTCCCTGAACATTCAGGAGACACTGGAGATTCCAGGCTTCTGCAGGACATTAGAATTAATATTTGCGTTCTGAGCATTTCTTTCTTCGATGTCTCTACCATTAGATCCACAGATGTGTGCTCAGCAGATGCCCAAGGTGGTCTTATGTCACAAAGCATGATGGAAAGCCTCAATTCAGCCTCTCACTGATATATAATCACCACCTCAACTGTGCTTTATTGTTTCCTTCTGTCCTATTTCTTCTCTGACCACTTACTCCTCTTTTCACTCGATATCCTTTCTGCTGCTGTTACTTTATCATTTCCCATTTCTTCCATCTTTCTTCCTCTCATCACTCTCTTCCTCACTTTTATCACTTTTATTACATCTATTCTTCTCATATGGGTGTTCAGTAGCTGGTGTCATCAGCTTCTTGCCTCTGATTTTAAAGGCTGTGTGTGAGAACACAGATGTTCATGTACGAGACTGATTTCTGTCCTGTGATACCTGTTGAACATAAGTCAAGCCGCTGCTCTCTTTCTACCACTGCTTCCTATGCCATGTGCGTCTTCTATTGTTTTCCTTCCTGCCGCCACTGCTGGAGCTCCACCTACACATGCTCATATGTGACATCTCCTGCCCCGCCAGAGTGCCCTCCTTCAGCAGCCATGGCTCAGCAAGCTCCGTGTTGTTCATCTGCAAGAACTATTGGTCAGTGTGCAACCTGCTCACTGAGCCACTTCACACAAAAAGCTGACATCAGTAGCACTCAGTCCTGGTTCTTGCCTGTTCCTGTGCCTGCCCTGTGCCTCCATCTTCAATGCGAAGTCTTCGTCTGCCAGTCACTGTGATCCAGTGTCTCCTAAACCAGCTGGTCAAAAGATCATATCACTTGCTGGGTGAACTTAAAAAGCTAATTTCTCCTCTGGGGTTTGATTCGCTCCAGCTGAAGCCTCTCTGTAGCTTTGGCTGAGAATCATCCCTGACACAGTAACTCCGTCTGAGTTCAGCCTGAACTCAGCACGGTACATTGTTACTCTCTGTGTCTCAGTGAGAGCGGTTCCTGTTTGACCGTACTGCAGTTGGGTTTACCAATTGCCTGTCACACAAAATAGTTTTCTGCTTCCTGTCCAGCTGTTAATTTTTCTTGGTGTGGAAGTGAACTCCACCATGACAACAAATCTATCCACAGCCAGCCTGGATGTGCTAAACTCTCTGCTGTTATGTAATGTGCCCACCAGAGTGTTGATGGTGCTGTCAGTGATTCGTCCGGGATGATGTTGGCAAGCCACACAGTTGTCCTCATGAACACCTACACATGAGGAGAATCCAGATGTGGCTCAACTACCGAATGCTGACCATCCCTCCCTCACTGCAGTCTGACTTGACATACTGGAAAACTCCCTGTGTTCTGTTGATGGGGGTTACCTTTAGGACAGCGATGTGTCAGTGTACATGGATGCATCACTGTCTGGCTAGGTTGGGCTGTGCAAGTCTCAAGTGGTGGAGGAAGATAGGAGAATCCTATCAACTGTTTTAAGCTGTCAATGGTTCTGAAAGTGTTAAAACTCTTTGCTCTGCTGGTGACAAACAGATGTGTTTGGGTGAAGACAGACAACATGACAGCAGCAGGACTGTGTGCACATAGCCAAGCTGCTGGGGATAGCCAGGAGGCTCCTGCTATGGTCACAAAAACACCTGCTCTCCATCAGAGTGGTGCACGTCCTAGGGGTACAGAACCATGCTACAGACTTGATGTCTTGCAGAGGTCCCTCACAAAAGTTGAAACTGAGTTCCAAACCTGTTCAGGTAGGTTTTGGGAAGGTAAGGACAGGTTAGAGAAGGCAAAGGCAGACTTGTTTGCCTCATGAGAGAATTCGTAATGCTAGTTGTGGTTCTCAATGAACGCGTGAGACAGCCTTCCCCTGGGAATGGATGTCTTCTCTCCCTGGCCAGGGTCCAGAGATCTACTTTATTTGTTTCCCCCAGCTCCACTGATTCTTCGCCTCTTAACACACATTCATGAGGAGAATCTAGCGGCCATGCTAGTGGCACCAGAACACTTGGGCGCAACTTGTTGCATGTCCATAGTGCTGCTGCTGGTGGGGAAACCATGGCAGCTTCCATGGATCAGAGGCACTCTGTCACAGCAGAATAGTGCAGTCCTCTACCTCCCAGTTATATACCAACAGCTGTGGGCCTGACCACTGAATAGGGGCCTTTGGAAAGGTTAGGGCTGTGCTCTGCAAGTGGTGTGCACTTTCCAGGGCATGAGAGCCCCTGCTATTACAGCATATTATGGTAGATGTACCACTTTTTAGCGCTGGTATGTGGAGAGAGGTTCAGATCTTCAGTCCCCTCTTTCTCACTGTAAACTACCTTCAGATGTTGGTTGATAGGGTTAGGTTAGGGTTATGCTGCAGGCATTTCATCCTGCCACAATGAAGCAAGATCGTTTTTTGTGCCTCCTTTGAAGCAGTCTGTTTGATGCGGCCAACACAGCCAATCCTGGTCCTTGGAGAATAAAAAACTGTGGGAATAAAATTAGTATATGTGAAACTTGTTGTACCTGTCCAGATGCCACCCAGTAGATGTTATAGTTGCATGGATACTGTAATTTTTCTCTTCTAGATGAAGAGATCTTCATGTTTTTATGCTCTGGAATGATGGACAAAATCTCTGTTATTAATACATTACAGCTGGAGGGATACAAACTAAGACTGCCTCACTCAGAATACAATATGGAAACCTGCTCTGTCCCAAAGCAAGTGGAAGTGGTGACAAAGAACTTATACCGAGGCAAGCAATCTGACATCAGAGTCACAAATGAGATAATAAGGATGAAGAATGAAAGGTGGTGTATTTTCTCAACAAGTATTACAGATGTTACAGTGTTTCATGCAAAAATGTTAAGTACCCATATCTTGTCAACACTGAAAGTGTTGTACAAAGGTCATTTTGACTGTATTTTCTCAGATAAATGAGAGATGCATTCTCTGCCTTTCACGTCTAATTGTATTCTTTATTCTTGGGAGATGACAAACAGCCTGTCAACTCAGATGGTACAGAGGGGGCTAGTGATGTCCAGGAGACAGAGGATGATGTGTGTGACCTCTACACCTCCAACTATGATCAAATGACAACTACATCAAGAACATCAATTCTGCTGATCTTACCTGAAAACAATCGCATCTCAATGCCAAACAAACGACAAAGGACAGAGGATCTGATGATACTGAAATTGAGAAGGTTGCCATTTTAAAGAATGTGTCCCAAACACTGCTAGGTGCGAGTCAGAATGTTGATGAAACATTTGGCAGACAGGTTGTAACTGAAATTAAGTAAATTAAGGATTTGGCAACCAAGATGTGACTCTGTCGAAATATCCTTTGGATATTATATGATGCACATGAGGCTGACAGCAGAGACCAGAGAACCTCATCACACCCAGTGCCTCAAAGCACAATACAACTGATGTACTGTATATCCACCACAACACCTAGGCAGGGAAACACTAGTCAAAACTTACAGCCTTTTCACCAATTCAACCAACCACATGCCAACAAATGCTCCTAGGAGCTACTTGGCAGCAATACATGACCCATATGAACCAGAGAGACAAGTATGACACTTTGTGAACAGATCCTTTTTCCTCTGTGGTGCTAGAGTGCACACTGTTCACTTTAGGTAGCAGCCATATTATGCCTTGAAAAACAACTTTAAGTTTATGAGATTTATGATAAAGGTATTGCAAAACGTTATGATAAAGCTGCAGAGCCATATTTTCAAGTTTGCATATTGGGTATGTTCATATGACCTATGTTTATTTATGTTTCCTTGTGCTCAACTTTTTAGCAATGAACCAAACTTTCTTTGTTCCCTTGAGTCACTGAAAAAATTCATTAGGGGCTTTTCTGTATCTAAAATTTTAGATACATTTTAAGGAAAACCCTAAACATATTATTTCAAGAGACTCAAGGGAGGCAAAGATTTTCAGTGACATGATGTTTATGTCAATTAAAGTTTACATTCAAGAAACATTTCAAAACGTATGTGTTTCTTTCATTACTTTAACACACACCAGAAATGTAGGTCTATGGCTACATCCTATTTTCATCCCATGAACATATTTACTGGTGAAAATAATTATTTGATTGAATAACACTTTTCTGCCAGGGAACAGATCCAGTAGGTGACTCAAAGTATGCCCACAACTGTTCTCGCTATTCTTTTGTAGTTAATATCAGTGTTTGAGATGTCCTCCGACTCTCCAACTTCTTTGGAATGTTGTGTCTTGGGCCCCGGGCTCTTAGTCGGTGTAGCACGTAACGTGAGCATAAACCATCAAAGCTACTGACTTCTTGCTTAAATAGTGATGTACATATACATAAACATGGGCACAGCAGTCATAAGAATTGGTTTAGCTGTCGTTTTTTGACGTGGCACAGCTTATAATTTCAGAGCTCACCATTTGCCGACTGCACTGGTCGCCGTCTTGAATCGATCTTATCAATTCATCCAGAGAACCCTTTTTGTTTAAGAGCAGGATCCTTATTGTTTAATCAGAACAAAATCTGAATTGTCCTGGCCACTGTTCCAGCAATTACCTCTTGTTTGGTCAAAAGAAAAAATTCAGCAAAGTGGGAGAGGAGCAAGAGGAGGAGGACATCAGAGAAGCAGCTGGGGGGAGGGGGGAAACAGCATGTAGAGACAGAATATTTTCACATCTAAGCCAGGAATTATTTTCTTTTGCAACTTTATATTGAGTTTAATATCCAAAATGTATTAAGAAAAGTGGAATTAAAGAAGAAACGGAATCATATTTTATAGTGCTATGACAAAACATGCTGATGTGCAGGATTTGTTTTTAGTGGTTATAGCTGGGAGAGATGTCTAATGGCCAAAG
Organism: Chaetodon trifasciatus; assembly: GCA_037975065.1. Lineage (NCBI taxonomy): Eukaryota > Metazoa > Chordata > Actinopteri > Chaetodontiformes > Chaetodontidae > Chaetodon > Chaetodon trifasciatus. The sequence goes on from JBBMOE010000010.1 coordinate 10,631,132, forward strand.
TTACATTTGTTCCCTTTGTTATCCATCATTAGATAGACAGAGTATCTAACAGTGCTGTATGTATCTATATGCAAGAGATTGAATACACAAGATCTGCGAGTTTTGTAACATATTTAGCATTCAATATTTTACAGAAAAGATATATATGACCATCTGTGGTAGATCATCTCTTATTCTTTTCTGTAAACCTGGGCATGTGACAGATCAAGGACCTTGTGTAACATTGTATCTTATAGGAGCCTTATGCCCAGTGGAAAATGTGATGATGTATGTTTTCTAGGTCTAATGTTTGTATACCACTGCATCTTTTAGGCTAGCCAACAGGCTCCTTTGTGCAGTAAGATTTGTGGGGGAAAGGTGAATTTACAGGTTTGTAATACCCAATAAGAGCCTATGCCTAAATTTGCTTTGTAACAGATTAGGAAAAATCACACAATGTTAGCATCTCTGACCAACAGGTAGACATGCTATTCCCTCTCTTATAGATCTGTGTCAGACCCAAGATCTTTTCAGATAAGGGCCTGCCAAGTCAGTCTTGTGGATCAGTGAAAATGGATCTTTCTGGATTGAGGTCCTTTTTTGTCCACTATTTTTGTATTTATTTATTTTTTCAAGACTTTATATCTGATTTATAGCCCTCTAACTTTTCCTTCCTCTTTCCCTCTGTCTCCATTTTTTTCTTCTCAGTCACAGTCATTACCTTTCCTTTCACATCTGCTGAACTTATTGTTATTCCATTCACCTCTGTCACGAACAAATTATTCCCCATCTGAAATTTCATGCAGCCATTTGGGCCTTGAAGGTGTCCGAGGAAACTCTGATGAACTTTACCTCCCTCAAGTGGTAATAGGAGATTACCATTATCCATATCTATTTTGGGGAAATTGAAAGACATTATGCAGACATTCTGCAACACGACATCGAACAAAAATATAACACTTTGTTTCTCACTAATTGAAGTAAAATAAAAAAGACTTCTTCTGTGCACACAAAAGGCGTATTTCTCTTGGGGCACAAATTTGTTAAAATCTATGTTAATGAGTGCATCTCCTTTGCCAAGATAATCCATCCACCTGACAGGCGTTGCATGTCAGCATGGTGATAAAACAGCAGGATTAGTGCACAGGTGTGCCTTAGGCTGGTCACAATAAAAGGCCAGTTTTAAAAATATGTAATTTTATTTTGAAAACAAGACATTTATCAGGATTTCACATGACCCACCAGTGTGGGGCACTTTGTTCACAAATTTGATAGTAGCAAACCACACACCCAAACGACACCATACATGCTGTAAACCATCTTACCAGTACAGTGAAAACTGGGTTTCATCTATAAAGAGGACACTCTCCAAAGTGCCAGACAACATTGATAGTGAGCATGTGGCCACTGCAGTCAGTTCAAGACCCTGAGCATGCAAATGAGCTTCCCTGAGATTGTTTTTGACAGTTTGGGCAGAAATTATTGGGTTTTGCAAACCAGCTATTGCATCACCATCCACCTGACAAGTGTGGCATAGCAAGATGCTGATTACAACAGCATGATTAGTGCACAGGTGTGCCTCACAATAAAACCACTCTCGTGCACATGCCACTCTAAAATAAGCAGTTTTATCATGCAATGCCACAAAAGTTTTGAGGGAGCGTGCAAGTGGCTTGCTGACCACAAGAATGTCTACCAGAACTGTTGCCTGTGAATTGAATGTTCATTTCACAAACATAACATTCTCCAATGTCATTTCTGAGAACTTGGCAATACATCAAACCTCCCCCACAACCGCAGACCATGTGTAACCACACCAGCCAAGGACCATACAACATTACAGTAATATCCCCGGTGTACCTCCAGCACTGGACCTTTGTTGCAGTTCATACCCTCTCTGTCTCCTCAGGTTTCCTTCTACATCTTTGCTGTCACTATCAAAGACAAATGGCAAACAACCAAAAGAAAAATATGTGAGAATTTGTAATTTAGGTGGTGTTGTTAACAAGTTAACATGTTGTATATTCTAACTTTAATGTACAACATGTAAAAGTATATGAAGTATTACACTCATCTGTCCATCATCATTTTTTATTTTTATCAACACACATGAAGTTTACCCAGAGAGTAACAGGAAAAATTTGATTTGGAGTTTATTATGCATATAAATCAATCAGTCATATTTAGCCAACACAAGTTCAGCAAATGTCCCTCAGTCATCTATTATTCTGGTATAAATGTTTAGGCTGTGATTATTTCCGGACTGAATGTCATGTGGGAAGCTTCATTTCGGCTTCTCGCACTCCTAGCCAGAGGAGACTTTTATATTTTCATGGCCTTGGGCAAAGGCGCTGTACCAACTTTGGTAGTTACTGTAGGTGAGCTAAATTAGCATGGACAGATGCACAATTTTGTGATGATGTGCCCTGAGGCATCACTCCCAATGCCTGGTTTGCTGAGGCATCAAAGTGGCTATAACAGGCAGATTTTCCAGGTCAGGGTGCCCAGAGGAAACGTTCGAGGCAAAACCAACACTCTGCTCTCTGACATTTGTGTGAAATCTCCTGAAAGGAAGAAACTGGAAGGCTTCAGTATGTTGAAAAATCTAGTAATTGGCAGAGGCTCTATATATTAATTAGGGGAAAGTTGATAGAGTATCAAGTTCCTTTCCAGTGGCCATCTTCATATTCCCAATGCCCAATACAACCAGTCTTGTCTTGATAGGATTTGACAGGAAACCACATTTGGATGTTAACAGCAACTTCCTTCTTCCTTTACATCCTCTTTTCTTGTAAAAGATATGACCCAGCAACTTTAGAATATTTTATCAAGCTTAAGTATAACTTTCTTTGAAGACTACACTCTTCACTACCAGCTCACCTGAGAATGATCATACATGTCAGGGAGGGGGGCACAACCAACAATAGCATCCAAAGAGCTTAGGATGGACTACAACAGCAGAGTGAGCCTGCAGACAAATGCACTGATTACCTTTACACAACCCCCCCTCTGTTGGCCACATGCCACTTTGAAAGTTGCACTGAAAACATCAGTGGATTCCACACTGTCCCAAAGCTATTAGGACTTAAACTCGCATATCAAGAAGACAAATAGCTTTTCACTGGCAATTTTTCAGTTCAGCAACATGCTAACATGAGAATTTGTCTGTCTAAACCTCGTGAGACATACAAAAGTAAAGTAAAAAAAAAAAAAAAAGAAAGAAAGAAAAATAGTGCTTCCTATTGGACAAATTATGTAATAGTGACACTGTTTCTAAACATATCACTTATAATATTTCAAATAAATCTTCAGCATTTCTGTACTGCATTGTCACAGGCCGCATTACACACCAATAATGATAGATGTACCTACGATAAGCTAATAATCACATCCATTGATATAGAAATGACATTCTGCAGGTTGCTCCTGTTTGGTCTGTCTGGTCATGGAAACGTATTTTCAACAAAGGTACTGGTTTGCTACCTGTCTATGTGTATGTAAGAGCAGCAGATATGGCAGAGTAGTTAGGAATAAATCTTGCATAACAACCTTCCATTCGTAGGAAGAACTTGAGCTGTGACTTTATGTTACCATTTCAAGCACTTAACCCATGACCTGAGACTTTCTATGCATAGCATAAATGTCTCAGATTTTATTATTCATATGGTTGACCTTTTGACCTCATGGCATCCACATTGCACATAAGGGAAGACACATAGCTTTTGTTTTCACACAACATAGACATATTTATGTAGCATGAGGTGACATTACACTAGTTTCTATTTGTAGCGTGCACATTTAGTTCTCTTCTGTATAGTCACAATGCAGTTGTCTAAAGTTCTTATAGTTTGTCTTTTGAGTTACCAGTGTTGGGGTCCCGCTGCTGCTGGAGGGACACCTTACCTGGCCTGAGCAAAAGATGCGGCTGATTGAACAGAGCTGCTAAATACAGGAAGTGGCCAATTGAACTGTACCAAGTGCCTGCAGCATCAGATTTTCTTTATTTCTTTAAACTATACTAGAGTTTTTGGTGTTTTTTTTTTTTTTGTTTTAGGTTAATTCTAAGAATATTCCTACTGACAGACTAGTTGTCCTTTTTTGTTTTATGTGTCATCTAGTTGGGAATGTTTGTTTTTGCTATCCCCTTTTCGTCTCACAAATGGTCTGATCAGAATGTTCCTCTTTGTGTGCAGCTTGTGGGGTTGGTTTCGTCAAGTCTATTTTTTGTCTTTGTTCGGTCAGTTCAGTAAGTTCAGTTACATTGAGTTTAAGTCATAATAACCTGAGTTAAGTTCTGTTCATTTGACCTCTTTAATGAGCCCAGGACTTTTATGTATTGTCTCATTTTACCTGGGACTCTTCATGCCTGCCTGCTTGGTCCCTCACACACCCTTAATCATTTGTTACTGTCTTCCACACTTCTGTTGCCATGCTTAAACCATAGACATCACTGATCCACAATCTCAAATTATAGGTAGGGAATATAGCTATAATATATAATATATAGCATGAAGAAGTATAGGCCGGTCATTACTAAAAACAGTTTGGGTAAATTTACTTGTAATATAATGACTCATGTGAATAAATTCAGCATAATGTTTATTTCCACATTCTTACTGATTTTCCACTCTAGATTCATTGACAGTAACTTTTTTCTGTGAAGTGTAATTGTTTAAAAAAGCTCAAACTCTTTCTGCAGATTTTCTACATTAAAAACCTACCAAAGAAGGAAAAGATTATCCCCACTGAGCCACAGGGCAACTTTTAAAGTGTAAAATCTGTGCAGCAACTTAATTTTATTGGCAGTAGCTTCACAGTGAATGTGGAAGTGACTGGATATAATTAGTGAATGAAAACATTAATTCACTGCCTGAGGAGAAACTCAGAGCAGCAGTCATGAGCATGGCATGACTGTTGTTATACTAATGGGATTTATGCTAAGGAAAAGTATATTATACTGTATTTATCAAGACAACAGGTTAACATCATTGAGTTTGCATGAACTGTTGTGCCGAGGAAATTAGAAATGATGGTCTGGTTCTCTACAGAAGAAGAATTTACATTTTTGAGTTAGAAATAATGTATCACAAAGAATATTGATGTTATGGTGACATAAGATATAGCAAGTGCTTCTCTACAGGACTATTAGATTTTACACCTGCTGAGTTGTGGTGTGTGTGTGTGTGTGTGTGTGTGTGTGTGTGTGTGTGTGTGTGTGTGTGTGTGTGTGTGTGATCTCTTTACACTAAATCATGCAATGCTTTTTCCTTTCCTACTGAGAACCAGGAGTCTTTCCAGTCTTTCCAAGTAGAGCGGCAGCAGTGCTGACGATGGAAGTTCCTCCTCAGGTTCTAATCTCAGTGCTCAGTGTTGTCTATTTACTCTTGTAAATCATCCATTGGGACCCTATTAAGAATGACTACCACATATACATATGTGGTAGATACATATAGTCATACACATAATACACACCTAAACACACACTCACACACAAAGACCCAATTAAAAATGAATAACACACACACATGAAAATAAAACATAAATACATGTGCATTCACAAATATAACAAAATCTCGATGCAAAAACATGCACGCACACTCATTCAAGCAAGGAGGCGTATAGATAGCAGATGCTCACACACACAGGATCACCCCATTTAGAACACACAACACAATGAATCCTATCATCCATACACCACCATGCAGGTTTACATGTGCACTAATGATTCATATGCACACATTGGTGGGTAAATCCCTGTACTGATGTCCACATAGTCCCACCACACACCCACACACACTCCATAGGACATACATGCAAATACACCAGTGGATTCCAAGATGTACAGAGGAAGACACACAATAAGACATATATTATTGTCCATATAAATACAGAGATTAAATACCACTCTGCTTCTGAACGAGCTCACACTCACACACACACTCATGCACACACATTTTGTGAGGAGGAGACAACTTCATATAAACTGTGTCAATGTCCTTAATAAATCATGTTTTGATTCTAGTCACTGCTTGGATCATCCATTTAGCCTGTGAATGTTTGCGTGTTTATCGTTTATTATCAACACAATTAAAGCTGGATGATGTCTTGAATATCATGCAGTAAAACCAGCATAACAAATCTACAGTGAGGTTATTCAGACAGACAATGGCATCAGAATAGAGAGAGATCATGTCTTTAGTCCCACTGACTACAAACTGTGGAAACAGTGGCAAATTCCGCATCCAGAGAGTGGCTAAAGCATACTATAAGCTTTCTGTGGAACATCCCTTCAAACCTGTTGTTGATATCATTCTCTGCTTGAGAGACCAGGGCTCTTCTTGTTCAGTAAATGCACTGCTTCTCAATTTTGATATTCAGAGATGCAGAGTGCTGCTGGCATTCTACTCTGCCAAACATCAGACTCAATGTTTCACTGTCAACCAGCAGTTTCCTGGATCTTAAAGAGTGGTCTGGGGAGTTACCCGACTGTGAAACCCTTTTTCTAGTCATTTACTGGTATTCAAAGAAGGCCCATTTGTGTCTTTTATTTTGATCCATTAGGATAGCATTATGATAACACCAACATCAATGCTGAGGGCTGGGTCACATTGCAAACTCTTGGTGTAAGATCTGCAGTATATCTGTCACAGTAGTGATTTCAGTCCCCATAGGGCTCCACCTTCACTGATGGCCAAGGATGTGGTTCAGATTCATTTGAAGTGCTAGCTTAATGATAGCTTAGAGAGGCATTAGCAAGTGTAGGAGAGGCGGTGGAAGAATCAGATCCAACAGTAACTTCAGGTGAGAACGGGTGGGCAGGAGATGAGTCCAGACTTTGTACTAAGAAGCGATGAGTTCACACAGAGCACACTCCAGAGCAGGATGGAGAACAGAACCCGAGGCAAGCAAAAAAACAGTCAGGTAGGCAGGTAAGCATCTGCACAGAGAAGCAAAGCACCAAGACTGAAGACAACTGTTACCACTGTGCATAACAGACAATTCAATGAATACCTGGTGCAGAGCCAGGGATTGAATACTGGAGAGCGGGCAGGTAATTGGCTGATGTGTCTCAGGTGTACTCAGGTGATGAGGAGGTGTGGGCAGGTGAAGCCAATCCTGTGTGTGACCTGCATCACACAGCCACACACAGACAGGGACAGACAGACAACACACACAGGGAAAAAGGGGACAGAAACAAAAGGAAAAGGTGAGGCAAGCTGCTGATCCTGCCAGCTTACTGTCCAGGGTGGGATCAGTGGGATCAGAAACAGCACATTATCATACATTTTAGGTGGGGTGTTAGAGGCTGTGACAATCACGGGAAATCACATTCACTATTCTAATCCCAGTCATGATGCACTCACAGTTTGGGAATGCTGTGAAGAGTTTTCCTCAAAGGAACCTGGGATGTGCACATTTAAAATATAAATGCAACAGCTCAAACATACGACCAAGATCAGATGATGACACAGTTACAGTCAAATTCACACCTGAAACATTGTATTTCTTATAAACTTAATAGAACTTTCTTTTGCAAGGGAAAGAAAGTGCAGTGAATGATGGCAGGTGTGAATGAAAGAGATTGATGGGACAATGGTGCAGTGACAAGAAAAAGAAGAAAGGAATATTTAATCACACATAAAGAAAAGAGTTTAAGTTTGTTTTCATCTATTCTGCTGAGCATTGCTTCATTCACCATCTGGCAGCGGAACGTTAGACTTATTCCCACCTGAAAACCATTACTTATTACAGAGTACCACCACACTCTAATGATGATAGGCATGCATGCATTTCTCCTGCTCAAACAAGCCATGACAAGAGGTGGAAATGAGCTGCACGTCTTCTGCTGAGGTTTAATATGTGGCTCAGTGCTGTCAGACAGCTGCTGGATAAGAGCTTTGACATCTGGTCACACTTCATTGATGAGAAGATTGACTGTTGGACGCATTATATATAAGTCTGACCATGGCTATTACCAAGTATAAATCTTCAGAAATTTAACCGGAATGGATGTTACCAAGGAAATTAAAATATAACACGTGTATTTAACTTTAGAGCATGTGGTCTATGAGGCCTAATATGGGTGAGCAGTTTTGGTTGTTGTTGAAGAAAGTTGTTCTGTGAACAAAGTTGTGTGTTCTTGGGCTTTAAAGCAATCCATTATTCAAGCGACAGATGATTACTTGCAAATAGATTTGAAAACCAGTTAATTGTTTAGGTCATTTGTCTCTTCAATTTCTGCCTTTGTACTTTTTGCTTGGCGAATAACCCTTTTTAACAACACATTTGAATTGAAAGGACACTGCTCAGTCTCAGTTGTGGTGCTTAGGAAACATACCGCAGTGACATCTAAACTGGCCCCCTAGGAACACAGTTTTTCATTTCATTACCTGTTCGTGTAAATACATTTGTCTCTTGTGGGCAGAATGCACAGGTCCCAAAGCACTGCTTGCTAATTAATTACAAAAGGTACTTCAAAAACAAGGTCAAAGATGAATGCTGTAGCTGGGTGTTTGTGATGAAAGCACAGTAGCATCTCACAGAGGCCGCCACAGAAGGAGCTGAACAAAACACATCAGCAAACATCTGCATTTTACTCCAGCTCACCGAGTAACTGAGTGACCCTTGTTGTTCTACACTGACCCCAAATGCTGTCGACTTTTGTTTGCTCAAATGTGATTTGACTCTCTCAAATTAGTTCTAATAGAGAAGTGATACAAGCATCAAAAGCATCAGAGAGGGAATTATGCTAAGGAGGCAGCATTCACACCTGAGACAAAAACTATTAGAAAAAGAAAAATAGAAAAACATATATTACATAACTATGTTGTATACAGTAAGAGTCGTTTCTTTGCTTGGTAGCTTACAAAAGAAAAAAAGGACTTAAACCACTCTCACCTGTTTTCAATTACATAACGCCATTCTTTTTTCTTTAGTTGTTAGTGCTTGAAAAGATGAAAGAAATATTCATGTGCAATGTGCTTCTGAAAAGGTAACATTTTAATTTTTTTATAACAAAAGTTAAGGCCTTCCTGTTCACCTTCTACAACATCCTTGCTTTAAAATGAAAAAACTCTCATTTATTTATATAAACATATTTTCTTAATTTTTCTTGGCGTCAGTGTTCCGCACATAAACAGCACCATAAACACATCAAAAAGACATCAGCCTACTGGCCTGAACCCTGCAGTTCTCTGCATTGCTATTCATGTTCCATCTCCCCATCTGAAAAGAATTGGTCTTCAATTAAAGCCAACTGTCTGCCTTTGATATATGACTGCTGGAATCGCTTTGGCACTGGGAAGTTCCTCACTACTTGAAGTCATTTGTTACCATGTGGGAGCACATTAGTTTGAATCTGCCCCCTATTCCTTTTAACACTCATAAGGGCACTGATTCAAATTCCAGATGAAAACAAATCTACTGAGAGGAAGCTAACTGTTGAAAAGCAGTAATATCTCTGAGTAATGGCCGACCTTGAGCTTTGAGAGAAGAAGAGGGAGTGAGATACTGTAGGTGGAGGAGGAAGAGAGAAATACCAGAGCCAAGTGGGAAAGTTATCTGCGTGATAACTTTTTAGCCATGATGACCTCACATTATTGCAATATTTTTACCTTAATCTCCAGGATACATGGTACTCTAATATGGAGCTCCGGAGTAGCAATACATAGTAAAACTACACTGAGGCAATGCCAGCAGCATATCGCATGAGATACAGTTAGTTCCCATGTTTTGATGTTGGGTAAATTTATACACATGAGATACATGTATGTACAGAGTGCCAGCACAACAGAATGCATCTATCATTTTTCCAATCTACATTAGATGGAACCACGGCAGCTTCAGCAGCATACAGCAGCTTGGATACAGCAATATGGAGCACCGAGCATGATTCATTTTCTGTTTATCAGACCACAAATGAGACAAGAATTATGTCAGAGTGTTTGTAGAGACTGATTACTTAAAAAAAACACACACACAATTATGATTTTGTTGGAACTGGATCATAAAACCAGGTTCAGCAGCCTCTGGACTGGGACCAAACTCAGCCTCCAAGACCATCAGAGGCCAGTTTGATGACAGGGAATACAGTCTCCAGGGCTCCGTACTCAAAATTAAAGTGAATCATCATCATCATTAAAATTTGTGTAAAACTGAGGCTTCTGCGAGGTTTTCACTCTTGAAAATGGGATGGAGGGGAAAAACTTGCACAAGGTATCAGGGAGGGTAAGCAAGGCATAGGGTGTACCATTAATGTGAAACAAACTGTGCTCAAGCAGAAATATTTTGGGCTAACAAGCGACCTTGTAGTGTGAAACAACAAATTTGACTTCGGGGAAGAAAGAAGGCGGAGGAAGAAACTTTCTGAGTATGTGTGTGTGTGTGTATGTGTGTGTGTGAAGAGATGTGATACAGGCAGAAAAGGACAAGAATGATAACGCTCCACTGAGAATTTGCTAAGAGGTTCCCTTTTCACTCATGTACTTTAGCACCACAGACAAACCTGTTATCCCTGTGTGTCGAGTGACAGAGAGCTGGGAGCAGAGGGAGATGGCAAAGTTTTAGAACGAGGGGAAGGACAAAGACAGGTTGTAAAGTTACGAGACGGCCAAAGACACAGAGGAAGAATCACGCGGGGAAATAACAAAAGTTGAGGGTGAATTTAAAAGCATTTGGGGGAGATTTTGTTTGCGAGATTCTAATTTCATTGAAGAAAAAAAGTCTTTAGATGCTCATTTAATCTCGATCTTCTGACTGTAAACTCCACCGAATGGAATCTGCATATGTCCTCACTTACATATGTAAACGATTTAATTGGAGGTGGCTTACATGTACTTAATAAAGAGCAACATTGGTCAAAGTCATGCTGTTTATACAATAGCTGCACAGATTTTAATGTAGCACAAGAAGAGAAAGCAACAAATCTGTTAAGCTTAAGCACACCCAACATGTTCCACCAAGCACTGTATTTACTGTATGCTGTCTCCCATCCGTTTTCATACCCTCTTTTACCAATTATGTCTCTTGCCAGTAGCCTCTCTCAAAATCACATCTGAAGCATAATGTGTAAGTGTTGTGTACATGTCCTTCAAATAACACATACATAAAGTAAGAACTGAATTTATATGCTCTTCTGTGTTTTGATTTATATAATGCAGAGATGTTCACAGCAATTCACTTTCAACCAGGTATCTGACTGTAGTCACTCCATGTAGGAACGAGTTCACCCAATCGTTGTTGCTCTGATATTTAAAATAAAGGCGGCTGTCAAGTGGTGATTTTGGGATTCACTGTGTGTCTCCTTGTCTAAATGTAAGGGCTATGTGGACAGAGGTAAGAGTGGTGGGACAGTCCAAGGTGGGGCGCTGGAAAATTTCCCATATTTTCAAATCCCAGTGTTGACAGGTATGGCATACTTGGCTTCGTGTTTGGTGTCAAAGACACCTTCAATCTCGGGCACTTCTGGAGGCTGATAACTGCTTGAAGAACTCGCTACACTCTCCACAGCCTTGTTCTGTCTCTCAGCACTTCTCTCTTCTACTGTCCCCGCTGTGGTGTACTGTCTGTCAATGAAGCTGCCCTTAGATGTCAAACTGTTGCAGTTACTCTCCTCTGAACTCAAACAGAACTCAAACAGAACTGAACTGACTCATCAGATTTGCTGGAACATTTAAACAGTGCAATGTTAGCGCAAAATTAAAGGACTTAGTCATTTCATTGATTTAGTTTTATTGTCTTGTTGCTGGGGAAGGCATGTTAAAATGGCCCAATGCATGGGTGTCACACTCAATTTCACTAAGGGCCACACTGGGAAATGAGGATCACATCAAGGGTCAGACTTATATATTTATTGGCGTGCTTTTATTTAATCAAAAAATATATTATTGCATGTTTCAAATCTGGTCAGCTATCATAGCCAAATAATGCATTCTGAACACAAGCAGGCTACCATACAGCCAACTCACAAAAACCTGTTTCACAGGCCTGAATATGACAGCTCAATGTCTGTGACAACTCAATGTCTGTGACTATTCAATGTTTGTACCTAAAAATGATAAATAGACTTTGCAGTAAAGCAAAAATTACTTTTGTTGCACATTTGGGTCTCCCATAAACACAGTATTGTACGAAAGTGTTTCACTGCATCATGCATGTCCGTGATCAGCTGTATGCATCCCTGCACTCTCTTATTCAAGGTGTTGAGATGCTCCATTATATCACACATAAAAACCAAGTCACTTTTCATCCTCAACCTCGGCAAGGGCGTTCCCCTTCTTAGTCCTGAAACTGGCCATTTTCTCATACATCTTGTAAAAGTTGTACAACACTCTGCTTTGGCTTAGCTAACACACCTCTGTGTCAAATTGTAGATCTTCATATCTGGAATTTTCCTCCAAGACTGGGAATCCACCCCACAGATGAAACTGCCAGCTGAGCTGTGTCTGTTGTATCCGTACTTTCATCGACAGCAATTGAGAAGGCAACAAATTCTTTTGCTTTATCTTTGAGCTGATTGCAAATCAGCAGCTAGCTCATCCATCGCATAACTGGCCAATGTATTTCTACCAAGACTGATCCCTCATCCCTGCTCTCCATCTGATTGGCTAACCCTACCCAATCTATCCAATGAAAGCAAGCAGTACTTGGCAGTCACAGTGGAAAATATGTTTGATGTAGACCACAGCTACAATAGCCTGGGCAAAGGAGACCCTATCTGCTGCTAATTACAGAAACCTATTGTCATATTGTCATTTTAACATGCCAGTCCTGTGATAAGTAATAAAAAGCTGGCAAAATTCTTTATTAGTGTCAATACACAGAAGTACATAGGTTATTAATATTGGCAAAAGCCCCATATTTTAATTAAACCACTAAGACAAAAAATTCTCTGCAGTACAGGTATTCAGTGAGGCATCCAACAGCTGAGTGCTGATACTCATAACAATAAAGACATGAATAAATGAAGGAGGTAGAGAAATATCTGTGTGAACCAAACCTAGATGATGCTTAAACTTCTATGAGTGAACTTCTTGACTAATCAGACTGGGAAATATGTCAATATACTGGCAAAAATGAAAAGAAATTGATTAAAATGAAAAAGCTGCTCCAGTGGTCAAATTTAAGGTCGATATTCTTCCTTAGGAAAGGGTATTGTGTCCAAGCCCTTGGCCCTTGTTGTCCCTCTGCACTGAAGGAGCTGAAACCTTCCTCACTCCTTTAGATGTGGAAAGCAATGAAGCAGTTCCTCTGAAAACTTGTCTGGTGAGCAGTACTTCTGTCTGAAGCAGATAAAACAGACAAACCAGTGCCACCTCACTGAACCAGCACCAGGTCTGGAATCAAGACTTGAAGCAACATCAATCGAGATTGCACAAACTTCTGAAACTGTTTCCTGCCACCACTGCTACAAAACTATGAAACTGGTCATACTAGTAATCTGTAATCAGACCTTTAATCAATAGAAAAGTTTTGTGTAAAAAGATAAATAAGAAAATAAGACTTGACCTGGAAATGTGATCTTTTTCTCCCCCAGTTCTACCCTTTCAATGAAAGTTTTCTGTTTCAAAGTTGGCACTTCACAGTCCTTTCTCCCTGCCAGAGTGGCGTGTGTATGAGCACCTTTTTGTCTTCTTTGCTGGTTCAGAAGGGGTCTGCCAAGCGTGTGCTTGAATAAGGCCCAAAAAGCCTAATAACCTCTGCTGTTGGAAAAATGAAAAATAAATATGTCCATATAGCCCAACATTAAATATCCTTGAGTGAATACCAAGAAAACAATTCACAAGCCGAGGGCAAACTGCAGGGAAATAGCTGGCTCTCAGTGTGCATTCAGACAGTGTCGTCAGGCCCCAAGATTCTGTTTCATGCATGTGTGTTTTTGCATGTCCGAGACTGACATATACAACTGTTTTGTGTAACTGCTGACGTAATCAGTGTAACCACTTCACATCAAGTAAACAATTCATCACCTGTCCACAACCGTTACTTAATCTGAACAGACAAACATTCAGCAGTGAATCCCTCCATGGACTGAGGAAAGTTGGTGATAATAGCAAAGGATAAAATACTACTTGCTTCTCCATGTGAGAGATGTCAGTAATTCGATGTGGCATCACCAAACCAGCAAACATTCAGCATCTTCCTCTGATACCATTTGTTGTCACTGCCCATTGAATTTTGCTGATCTGAGGCCTCTGCAGCCTCTCAGAGGCGCAGCTATATAGACACACAGAGAATGATTGATGTTCTAACTGACGACATGCTGTGATGAGAGGACTGACAAATTGTATTTTAGTTTTGTCCACTTGAGATCATGCTGACATGTAAATGTAAATGCCATAGGCTGGGGATATGCTCAATGCTTTTGAATGTTTTCCACTTTGGAGATGGTCAGTCATTGAAAATGATATGTCAAATGCTGTTTTCATTTTTTTCTTTTTTAAATTGTTTTTGTTTTGTCATCAACAGAGTATGTTGACATATAAATAGTTAATGCAATGCACAGGGGGAGCTGCTCCTCAGGTGAAGGTAGACTCAAAGCCAACAGGTGGAAGTTGGGATGGAAGTGAGGCCTTTAAAAACGCTAGCCAAGAATTTGTTTCTCCTTAATAGTAAATAGTAGTCAGTAAATATTATTAGTACTGTCAATCGATTAAAATATTTAAATGCGATTAATCTCATGAATGTCATAGTTAACTTGCGATTAATCGCAAATTCATTCATTCATTCATCTTCTATACCCGCCTATCCCTTTCGGGGTTACGGGAGCCTATTCCAGCTGTCAACGGGTGAGGGGCGGGGTACACCCTGGACTGGTCACCAGTCGATCGCAGGGCAACATATACAGACATACAGACATACAACCATTCATGCTCACACTCACACCTAAGGGCAATCTTAGAGTAACCAATTAACCTAATGAGCATGTTTTTGGTCTGTGGGAGGAAGCCGGAGTGCCCGGAGAGAACCCATGCAAGCACAGGAAGAACATGCAAACTTCACACAGAAAGGTCTCGCCTGACCCAGGGATCAAACCGGCGATCTTCTTGCTACTGCGCACTACCTGCTGTTCCACCGTGCCGCTTAATCGCAAATTAATTGCACATTTTTATGTATTCTAAATGTCCCTTGAATTATCATTTTAATACTCTTATCAACATGGAAAAGTGGATAGGCTTGCTTTGTGCAAATGTTTTTTATTGTAGTGTTTTATTTCACACTAACATTCTCACTTTGAGCAGTCGTTCACATTTGAAGCAAAATCTCACACAATTTAACACTGTCAATAAACAGATGACAAAAAAATACATACTTGGTTACAAAAAAGCCCCTTCAACAACCCTTTATAAGAGATCAAAACAGAGTGGTACAAGATAAAGTTACAAAGTGCACATCATTGCAAACTAGGACTCAGGCTATAGTGCAGTTAAACCATGGCTTAAACTTTCCTTTCTTAAGTTTCCTTCGCCGTGTGTTTGGCCATCAAGTGGTATTTCAGACTGGATGTGCTACGGTGATAACTCAGTTCACACCGACAATACACACAGGTTTACAACCGGATCCTGTAGTTTTTCTTCGTTACTAGCAGTGGCCACAGCTAATAAAAAACTACAAGTTCACTGTCACAAAGAACGTTAATCTCACAATAAAAAAAAATGACAGTTAAAATTGATTTGCGTTAATAACATGATATTTTTGACAGCACTAAATATTATTTAAAATATTGAGTTTGATTGCATTACTTAACCTATATTGTGCTATTAGGAGAGGATCGTTGTTGTCACTGGTATATTTGAGCTGAGTTTTTGCCTGGACCGCAGCACCTCACCAGCACTGCACAGCTTCTTATTGGCTTAATCATTTAACTTGCCTGGGCTGATCAGGGCCTGTTTAATGACAAGGAAAACAACCAGCATGTCTTCAGTGTTTGAAACACTGAAGACATGCTGAAACACTGTGTTTCACACATCATCTCTTCAGGGAGCTTTCTCCTCAGCAGTGGATAAGATGCTCAGACAGAGACGACAAAGGTGGATACTTTTTTCTTGTTGTCGTTGTTGGGTTAACTGAAGTTAACATAAATTAATGTGTCCCAAGTGTGTAGCATACCCTGTACACTAGATAAGAGCTCAATGACCACTGGTGCTGGTCAAAAAAAGCACAAACAATTCTATTGTACTGATGCTTTTGTGAGTTTGACTCATACCAGGTCTGCACTGGTCTGTGCTGCCTCCAGGGAATAGCTGTATGCTTGTGCTCTTCAGTGACGAAAACTTAAGTCATATCCCAGCTCATCAGCTTTTATATTTTATCAGACTGTCAGCCATATAAATGAAGCATTGGAGCTATATGTGGTGTTACAAACTCAATCACTGCTCTATGACTGAGTTAAGCTTACTTAAAGCAGTGAAGGTGGCGTCTGACTGATAAATGCTTTTCCCTCAGGCCTTACTGTGCTTATATGCACTCGCTGCTGAGACCATTCAGTTCTACAAACCTGACTTCTCAACTCAACCTGACTGGACTCAGCTGCTGCTGATACCAGCTTTCACACTTCCCTGACTTTCCAAATTGCTGCACAGAGGAGACCTGCTTGGAGGCTCTGGTGGCTGCCAGATTTGCACATGTACCAAAGTCAGTGGTTGTTAGCCCAGCCCAGCTTAATATTTTGATAGCATAATAGAGGATATTGCTTTACTTCTACTCGATCATATTAGTGTATAACTTGAAATGTTCATGGTCCAGACTACAAATACTGAGATGCATTCTGAGGCAACATTACACTCAAACTTCCTGGCGCTAGTGACAGGAGGTGGTTGGCACAAAGACTAGAGTCTCATCCTCACCCTGAGGTTGCAAGATAAACAATAGGAACTCCAGGAAGTGATAGTGAAATAACTTGGCACACAATCCCCATAAACAGCTTGTTTTTATGCTTTTTGTTTTTTTATGTAAGATACTATTTATATATATTTCTACATATGTATTTATTTATATAACTAGATTTTGTTGGACTAAGTCAAGTGAAGCCAACATCTTTCCATGTTTCTGCTAAGATAAGCAAAGAGGCTACTGGCCATAGCTTCATATTTACCATGCATACATGAGTGGTATCAATCTTTTCATCTAACTCTCAGCAAGACAGCAAATATAAATAATCTCTCAAATTTCCAACTATATGAAGTACACTGCCATACTCTTCATTGTCTTTTTTTTTCTACATTGTCTTGGTGGTTGAAAGGTCAAACCTTCAGCTCAGAATCACACCATTTAACTGACATATGGAAGTTAGAATCATGACTGCAAGAAATACACAGGAATAGAAAATATTAGTGAAGATGAAGCAAAAGGACTTGAGCCTATGAAACCAGGCCCATTCAGTTGAGCTTGAGAGTTCATTACTGGCTTTGGAAATATTAATTTTCCAAAACAAAACAAAACAAAACAAAAAAATCTTGGCCTTTCAGCTCCAATCTCTGCAATTCTTTTCAAAGTTCTATTTAGTAAAGTGAATGAAGAGAAGAGAGATGTATTTTTTACTATCACACACAACAATGCAATGCACAACATGCACACACGTCATGCTTATGTGAAATTATTTCTGAACACAGACACTCCACACAGAAAGGCCCCTTTCCTCAAGAAACAGAGAAACAGGCACCAAAGGCATGGTGGAGGACACGCCCCCAGCCCCACAGACAAGAATCGAACCCGGGACCTTCTAGCTGTGAGGCGATAGTGTTGCCACTGTAGCACCGTGCCCCCCTGAAGAGTGCCAAGTCAACTCCAAGGTGTTAGAGCACTGCGAAATGACTTTAAGAAGAAATACCTTGAAACACTTCAGTGATTCTTCCATGAGACAACTAATACAGAATGAAACTTAATTCTCCTGAAAACTGCTGGATGTAGAAGAGTAACAATACCATTAGATACGAGGGAAAGAAAACAGTAAACAAAGTCAAAGAAGTTGATTAATTAATTTCTTTCAAGAATCATTCTTATAAAAGAACTGATCTCACAGGGTCTGAAAGGGAAATTGTGAAGTTCACTCATTTGTCAGTTGCCAGTGAGAGCACTGAGAGAAGTTGCCATGGAAAAAAATCTGAAAAGAAAAAAAAAAAAAAAAAAAAAACGGGGATAGCGTGCCAATTTGCAAGAAGGTACGCAAGCTTGGGGGCAATTTGATTAAGCCCTGCTGCATTATTCATCAACAGGCCCTGAGTCTATAATGTCATGACCACTGTCATTAAGATAGTTAAGTGCATTTGTGTAAAACTACTCAATCAGGCACACTTCTGCCAGTTCTTCATGAACCTAGGAGCAGAAAATGCAGATGTATTTTATCACAATTATGCCTGCCAGGACTGTGTGCTGCTTTTTCTTTCTGACTGAAGGCAGAGATAGAGTAGTTCCTGTAAGTGAAAGGACAGCCACAGGGAGAGCTGTCTGGCCATGGCTGGCTGGCAGATCTGACTTCTTTTGACCAAATTACTGAGCATTTAAATGTAGTCAACATAAGTCTGCAGGGGAAGAAGGAAGAGGTGTCACAATTGTGCCTGCACATCAAACATTTTACTAAGTGATTAGGTGTTTACCTGACACAGAGTCAAGGCCTACTTCTTTTCCTGTAAGAGATGATTGATAATTTTCCTTCAAAGAGTCCCTGGGTGAAGGTGAAAACATGCCATGGTATTCACATCTCTTTGAAGAGGTTGACGGACATGTTCATAATTGTAACACTACTTCTATTCTCCTGGACCTTGAGGTGATGGACTTCTGAACACCTACAGCTTGAGCTCACTGTGTGATGGCACAGTGTTGCCATCACCAGCAGCTGCCTCTCCTTGACTTTTATCAAAGAGAGCTTCTACAAAAGACAATGCTGAACAGAAACAGTTATTAATGCACCTTCAAACATGCACTCATTGATTTTTGGCCATTTGTTGCAGCACAACAAGCTGGAAACACCTCATTATATCACCTTACAAGGTAGAGTTGTTACAGTAATCAGGTTTGGAAACATTTACATATCCAGCGGACCACTTCAGAACCAAAATCAAGAACATCAGATCCAACCATTTATCCCAACAAGTTTTATCTGTTAACACACTGGAATTGTTGTCCTTGCCTGAGGAAACACTGGAGAGTTTTGCCCTGGTTGATGCAAGGACACTTGGTCGAGTTTTCTCACAAGTAAACCCAACAACCTGCCTTTTAGATCCAATTCCCACATCACTTTTAAAATCATTTTATGGATTCATTGAGGAATAGCTTTTAAACATTATGAATTGCTCTCTTCATCGGGCGTCTTCCCCACTGCCTTTAAAACAGCTGTGGTGAAGCCCCTTGAAGAAGAGCACTTTAGACCCCAGCGTTTTTAATAACTACTGACCTGCATCCAACTTACCCTTTTTAAGTAAAATTCTAGAAAAAAATGGTTTTTAACCAAATCAATGACTTTTTAAACAGAAACAGCATTTTAGAGAAACATCAGTCTGGCTTTAGGATGAACCACAGCACCAAGGCAGCACTTTTAAAGATTTTAAATGACATCAGGTGGAGCTTAGTTAACAAGAAACTCACAGTCTTGGTTCTACTGGATCTAAGCGCCACCTTTGATACAGTAGACCATCACATTTTATTAAATAGACTCAGACACCCGGTTGGCCTCTCTGGTACTGTTTTTAACTGATTCCACTCTTATCTCACAGAGCGATGTTTTTATTTAAGTTTGGATACTTGTTCCTCAGGAACCCATGCAATTAGGTGTGGGGTACCCCAAGGCTCAATTTTAGGTCCATTTCTTTTTAATCTTTACATGCTTCCTCTGGGGGACGTGGGGGACATTTTTATCCCTCATATCAAAAATATAACAAAAATAGGCTTTTATCATCTCAAGAACATAGCCAGAGTCCGCCTGTTTCTCTCTCAGGCCAGCACAGAGGTGCTAATGCATGCTTTTATTTCCTGTCGTTTAGATTACTGTAATGCCCTGCTCTCTGGTCTTCCCAAAAAGAGTATTTCAAACCTCCAATTACTTCAAAATTCAACTGCACACGTGCTGACGAAGACCAGAGGGCAGGCCACATTACACCCATTTTACAGTCGCTGCATTGGTTCCCTGTCCGCTTCAGGACCGATTTTAAGGTTAATAAATAAATAAATAAATAAATAAATAAATAAAGTTTGATTTGATTTGATTTGACACAGGGCGGCATGCTAAACACTCGACTATGTTAACGAGTCAGCTGCTAACTGTGTCTGCTTAATGTTTACTGCTGAGCAAGTTGTATACAGTAGATTTATGCTGCTGATGGAAATAACAATGAAGAGAGTGGCGAAACTCACCTAAAACACTGACGTTGCCTCCTGTAACACCAAAACAAAGTGCTGAAAGATGCTTAAATGGTCTGTAGAGCTGAGGGGAACTACATAAGGGGATGATAATTCTGTGTTGGTTCATCACTATAACACCGTTCACATTTTACATATTCATATGTTCCAGTGTTAATATAAAGACATTGATTAGTGGAGCTTTAAATGAACAAAGGCATCCTGGAATGCAAGCTAATAACCTACATTCAAGGAAATTCACTTTTTAAAAACATCAACTGCTTTTCAACCCATCGACACACTTCCCTGTTTCACATCAATGAATCTTATGCAGGGAGTCATCCAAATCATCTGAACCAAAACCAGCTTCCTACAATATGGCATTTGATTTAGAGCTTTTTCACTGTAATTGGAAAAAGTTTTGTTTACAGTAAGGAGCTGTAACGTGAGCACAACCATATTCTCAGAGATTGGGAGATTATGAAAAATTAGATGAACGCACATACTTTATATGTGAAACATAAGACTTGAGGTCTTATTTTTAACTCTTTGTGTGAGTCCTAAATTCTCAAGTTTCTAATGTGAAAAGACATAGGCCAGAAAATCTACAATAACATAAGTCTCAAAATTTTAATAAGAGGTATTATTGACGGAAATGATCACTATACACTGTGTCTGTTTCCAGCCTGCAGCTATGATCAGCATCTGTTTGAGTGTCCGGTTTGGGGACCTCAGAACTGCTTTTCTGCTCTGTTGCAGAAGATGTGGCTCTGTTGACTTACGTGACTTCTAGCACACTCTGGGGTGGTCTGCAGTTGAGTGCAAAGCGTTCGTAATGACAGGCAGCACTGTTATATCTGAGGTCATGGTTCTTTGCTGGAAAATGGTGGATTACTCTCTCTGGGGGTAGGCTTAGGGAGTGACTTGCTGCCCAATTTGGTGGAGCCCAAGTTTCACAGGAAGATTGGTGCACCAGAAGGCAAGGCTGTTATTTTACCAGTCAATGTACCCTCACCTATGATTTGGATAGTGATCGAGAGACAGACAGGTGTGCCTGGGGCAGGGGGATTGAGGCACTGCTTTCTTGAAAGGATCCTCCTGGGGACCCTTTGAGGAGTTTTGTCAGGCACATCCAAGTAGTAGGAGACCACAGGGGTAGGCACAGAATATACAGCAGAGGTTACATATATCTTCTGTCTTGGGAATGCCTTGGGATTACCTTGCTTAGCCTGCTGCCATCATGACCCAGATAAAGGATGGATGGAAAAGAGTGCATTTCTATCTGAAAAAGTGCCTTATTTGGTAAACCTTGCCTTCTTGTCGTGTGTATCCATGCTTGCATCCTTCGCCTGTGTGCTGTGTGTAAGCATGTCCGTATGCTTATGTGTGCCAATTTATGTGTGCCAGCTCCTTTGTCAGCTAAAAACAAAAATCCATTAGTTTGTGTGGAGGCTGGCAACCATAACTCTTTGAAGCCTTTGTGTCCGAGCATACGTGGAGGAATGTAATTCCTTTGAGCTCTGAGCACCGTCTATTTCTGTCCACGTATGTCTAATTGAAATGTTGCTACAAAAACAATAAAAGGAGGCAGAGGAGAAAATCCAATTTAAAAGTTGATGAGGAAAGGATTTTCTGGTTGGAATGATTCCCAGCACTTCAAGGTTCAGGTTAAATTTCTGTTGACTTTTGTCGGCTTTGTGATGTGTGTATAAGGTGTGCACATACATCCACACAGCATCAAAGACATATGAATATACAAACAAAGGCAAGATCCTGACGTGTCATTTAATATTATCTCATACTGGAAGCCCTATAAATGGCACATTAAGCAAGATTGAAGTTTATAATCCTTGTGTACATTAAGGACTCGGGGAAAAACAGACCATGTTCCACTCATTTACTTTTTACTACACTTCTGCTGACTAATAAAGTTAACACCTACTTAGATCCTTTCTTATTCACTCTCTCAATGTGAAACAGTGAGAGCTGATAGAGTTGCAGACTGATGGATTTGATGGAAATGCATCATTAATAAATTCTTTCTGACAAATGACAACTGGTATGCAGCCTCTTTTCATGAACTTGTGCGGCTGATCAATGATGCTTATTAAATTCTGTATTTACACAGTTAAGTTTTGCATGTTTACTTTGCAGTTGGGTTTAATGTAACACTAACAGTATATCTAGTGCTGTTGTTGATTTGCTGTAGCAACATCCACCCAATAAGGTCTTGACTAAAATCGAGTTAGACTAAGTTAAAAACCCAACATCGCCACCCTGAGAATACATCATATTATTAATTACTACTTTGACCACACGGGTAAGCTTCACAAAGAAAACAGAGATGTGGTTTTGAGTTAATAAAAAGAGTGTTCTTTTGTTTTTAGTCTCCTTCAGTGATGCAACACGTAATAAATAATAATAATGGTCAAATATGACATAAAAAAAACCCCCATAAAACTGAAGGAAGCTAGTTTTGGTGACTTTATATACAGTGAACTAGCTTAGTCCAGTGGTTCCTAAACTAGGCAGTCACAAGATACATCTGAGGGGTTGTCTGATGAATAACGGGAGGAGTGAAAAAACAAAGCTCGGTTACACAAATTGGGATTCATTTTTCTGACTTTGTGAAAAACTGGATCTCTGAAAATATCTGTCTCTCTGGTGGAGCTAACAGCTCATAGAAATCTGAAAGGTGACAAGGGACCACAACTAGACACTATGCACCAAAGCGCTTATTGAAGAAAACCCTATTTGAATTTGAACTGACTCAAAGGGAGGAGTACTGCATATTTTCTGATATTTATAATTCAGCAATAAAATGGAAAAAGTATAAAGTATCTACAATGTTCCCCTCAAAATAAAATAAGTTACTCAAAGAAATTTCTCTCTTCATCTTTGAGCAGCTTTGAGCTTCAGTATTGGAAGTGAAGTTATTGTTCAACAGCTTGGAAAATATATATATTTTTAGCAAGAAACTTTGTCAGCAGGGTGAATCTGGTGCAGAGAACTGGACTACTCAAAGGTCGTATATAAAGCTGCAACAATAAATGGCAGCAGGGATGGCCAATGTTGCCTGGGGCAGCGATAGAGGGTTTTAAAAGGACAAAAAACAATTGCACAGTAACAGTAGGACTGAAACAGCAACAGCAGGGTGGTAATGTGTTGGAAAACCTTATAGTGTTCCCCTTACATCCTCACAGGTGCTGAAAGACTCCTGAACATGTTATTATTTTCCAACCAGTGTTAGGCAGATAAGTTGAACAATGTAAAGGATTATTCTGCATTCTTTACTATAAGAATACTGAATTTAAAAGTGTAATTCCTTACATGACTGGTTGCTGAAAAGAGTGAACCTGAATCACCATCATAGCAAGTGAATGTCCCTTGTTTACCTTTAAAACGCCCTCAAACACCCTAGGAATGGAGCAGTAAGATGTTAAATTTGAATGAACATGTTGTTCAAGCAGCTTTAGCAGGAATATCATGTGATAGAGAGCAGTGACACAGCTTTGCAATTTATTGGGGACAAAACAAACAAACAAACAAAGAATCTCACCATTGGGGAAGGTAGGGTGGCAGGCCTCCAGACCTACGGTCCAAAGCTGGAGACAGTTCCCACTCTGCTAGTGCTGCCATTAGCTCTGCCACCAATTCCCAATCACTGCGGTTCAGAGCTGACATGATGAGTTGTGATAATGGGAGATTTGGCTGGAAACTGCTCCAATGTACTGCTGAGGCAACCTGTAAGTGTACACTGTTTGGTTTACAAACAGCTATTTCATATCTGGGAAAGGTTTCCTATTCAGTTCAGTTTAGAGGGAGGTTTCTGTGTTTATTTTCAAACCAACTATAGAGCTTTGTTAGAACGATAGAATCATCATGATCCCTGCAAAGTACAGAAAGCACTTTGGAATAGACTCACCATTTTAGCCATTCTAAGGGCAATGGCTGTAGGGATGCAAATGTTGGTCTGTCAGTCCATTCATTCATGGCTTTGCTCCACATGGAAATATGTGAACAACTACCTGTACCTGTGATGTACCCAACGTTTTGTTTTATATTCATGGTGTCCAGAGGATGAATTCTATTCACTGAACTGATTTCTAACTTTTCTTCTAATGCCACCAGCAGGTCAGAAATTTAATTTGCCCAATGCTTTGGTTCTGCTACTATGTGTACGGGGTTACCATGTAGTTTAAGCAATTTCCACAGAGTAATTGGTTGGAATAGCACCAAATGTGTTGCCTTACATATGCAATTGATGTTCATGCTGCATGTCAATTAACTCCTGTACTAACTTCCTGACCAGTGATAGGCCTAACTGTGTGCACATTGCCAGGCAGAGCTCCTCATTCTGCCGCTGCCTCTGTTTCACATTAAAACTATTTTGTTACAGTTTGCTCTCTCTGCTGGCTAGCTGGCATCTCATCACTCTAACTCCTATCTTCTCTCAATGGTGTACCTTGCCTGTGGCTCCTGGTTTCCATCCCCTTGTCTCTGTCACTCTTGCTTCTTTCTGCCCCACTCCAGCATGCTGCTGTCCTCTCCATCGTCTCTCATCTCTGTGTCTCTCTGTTCTCCTCGCTTCCTCCTCTGGTTTTTTAGTCTCTGGCTTTGTTGTGTGTTTCGCCAGTCCAGTTCCCTCCTTTCAGCTGCCTGTTGGGTCTGTGCAGCTACACACTGATTGGTTTGGGCAGTGTCTGTCACAAGGGTCAGAGCTCCAGCAGGTACAGGTCATTAGTGTTAATTTGTCACAACATCAAGGGCAGGAAGTTAACGTGGATAGTACAAAACATCAGTGCATTTCAATCTAAAAGCATGCATTAAAACAAAAACAGCAAAAATAAAATCAAACACAGTACGCCATATGACGTATTACTTCTAGACTTTAATTATTTTTCAGCAATCTGCTAGAAGGCTGCAGATGCTTTAGCACTGCTATTTGGCCAGGTAACCTAAGGTAGTGTTTCCCAACCTTTTTGAGCCACAGCACATATTTTACATTAGAAAAATCACAAGGCACACCACCAAACAAAAATGTCACAAAAAGTATACTTATTATATAATGAAAATCTAGTCTCAATTTACTTACTCAGAGTGAAACCTGGGCCTGTTTAGTTGAACACAAAGCTGATATTCTTGCAGGAATTGAAGAAAGACACACAGGAAGACTTCACCTGATTGGTGCTCTAAGCTGTAGAACACCAATCAGGTGAAATTGGATGATCTTCCATGGCACACCTGATGATTTTTCAAGGCACAGTGGTTGGGAAACACTTACCTAAGGAATAAATATTGTGTGATATTTTCCACATTTTGCCCTTCACTTTCATTTTATGTGGCCACTGCATTCTCTGTCTGCTCATCCTGCTCTCTGGGATTCAACCTTTGCTGGATGAGAAGTGACCCATGAGAGAAATGGAATAGCCAGTAGCTGACAGGGCAAACTCATGTAAATACTCTTTGCTACAGGGCTAGATAGTATGTGTGTGTGTGTGTGTGTGTGTGTGTGTGTGTGTGTGTGTGTGTGTGTGTGTGTGTGTGTGGGTGTGTGTGTTGGCGACCCCCATGGCAGCCATTACAGTTCAAGCACAGTCCTGGAATGGCTGCAATTTGACACATAGAGTCTCTCTCTCTCTGCCTCTCTCTAATACACACACAGGAATGAGAGAAACACAAAAACACACTTTTTTTTTACTTTTACAGCCCCTCGAAATGGTCCCAGTTACATGACTCTAGAGAGAGATGAACAATGAGAGGCAGACATGATGAACATAAAAGCAACAAAGGAAGAAATATGGCAGAGCGACACTAAATAGGTAAAGCAGATGATCTATGAAATATAATTCCAGGGTTCACTCAGTTCCTGGTATAGTAACGAGCCAGACCACGTCCAAATTAAATTAAGTAAAACTAGGTCAAGTGAGGTCCAGTTTTAGTGCCCCAAGATTCAGTTCTATGCTATACTTGTCCAAATGTTTCTGTGTCGATGCTCCAGCAGCTTAGTGATGTGTGACCTCAGCTGTTGAATTAAAATCCCTTGTGTTCTTCATACTGTATGTCTTCTGTTGTGATTCTGTGGTCATTCTGCTCCCTGGCTGTGCAGCTCCTCTCTGCAGGTCCTCTCAGCTCAGGACATTCCTTCGGCACTCCTCTTCAACAAACACTGCAACAAACAAGTCTGTCAATCACTTGGTTACCAATGTACTGTGGTTACACATAGCTGCAAAGGCGATCCCAATGAACACATCCTGCTTTCTCAGTAGGACATACAAGCTTGCCTGAATGCTGCTTGCTTGCTCAATTTATGAAAAGAGGATACTGCAGATAGATATTTTGCCTGATCGTCATCTGTACAGATACAGCACCCGTCTTCAACAACGCAGTGTCCATGTCTACCTATTAATTATATGTTCACACATAAAAGTACTTCAGCAGCATATAATGGCAGCTATTCACTTGAATGATTAAGAGGCACCCACACATGAAGATTTCCCACACAATATTGTAGATGTTTGAACCAATGCCTTTCCCAGGCAGAGGAATCCCTGCAAGTTTCACCGAACAACATTTAAATATCAGAAGACCATCACATGTAGACCATGGTTCTGTGAAAGCACAAGGCAGCTTTCTGACTGTTGTGGGAGTGGGAGTGAGTGATTCATACCTCTTCAAGAAAGATGGAGCTGAGGGAGTTAGTTCTCTTTCTCAGAAAATCTAACTATTTGGAAATGAGGAAACTGCTGTAAGCTTTCAACATCAAATAAATTCTTTCTAACTTTTTTTCTCCCTAAACACATCAAATGGAATCAAATTCGACTTACAGCTCTCTTTTTCTTTTAGATCATAACTAAATGTAGTGAGCAAAATGCAGGGAACTACTCTGGAGAGATTGCAAGTTCACTGAAGAGTAAACACAGACAAATATAGTATATATGCTACATAAAATAGTAGAGTAATAGTAAAATTTAGAGCACATTACCAAAATGTAACTCAAAGACACATTTTCAGTGGAGTATTCCTTTAAAAAAAGGGAGGAAATGGCTGCCTCACCAAATTCATCCTGGCACTACTGCATTCCTGCTGAGTTTGGAGGCTGATGTGAGATTCTTAGTGTGTCTGTGTGTTTGTGTGTGTGTGTGTGTGTGTGTGTGTGTGATATTTACTCTGTCACCTGTCCTTACATAGAGAGGCAAACATGGATTACTGTCACATACTGACGTGGGAAATGAAAATATTGTACCTTTTGTTGTTGACAAGCTGCTGAATTTAAAATGAAAATATCCAAATAAACACAGGCCGACAGAGAGAAGAGGAGAGACAGTGATGGAACACACACAGGCTGAAATTCTAGATAGCTCAAATTACACATTTCATGTGCCACATTCAACTATTATCCTGTGTTTGTGTAGGCTATTCTTCATCTGTCAGATCTCCTCTATGCACTTCCTCTTCATCCATGTGTCTGTCTTCATTTCGCTCCGTCACTTTCCAATTTCATGTTCTCCATCATAAACAGAATATTTGATGAACAATAGATGGAATATTGTTTATCCAGATCATCTTACATGACAGACACTCTCTCAACTGTTGACTCCTTTGTGTCTTTCTGTGAAGGTCCCAGCCGTATTTGTGAATTTGAATGCCTGTCACTGTAGATTCATCAAATTCTCCACCTTCACATGGTGAGGTCAACTGAGGATGCGTTGTTTAGACTGTCAAAGGAAGAGAAGGGTTAATACAGTAACTCCCACCAGTACTACTAACCATTGCACTAAATAAGTACAAGGCAGTTCCCAAGGGTGTCGAGCACGTGTGTCAAACTCAAGGCCCGCAGGCCAAATCTGACCCCTCGCAAATTCTGATCCAGCCCACATTTCAATTTAATTTCTCAATAAATTTTGCCCTGCCTATTGTAGCTGTGGTCTACATCACAGATATTTTCCCCTCTGAGCGCCAAGTACTGCTTGCCTTCGTTTATTAGGTTGGGTAGGTTAGCCAATCGGACAGGTCTTTGCAAAATGCAAGTGGGAAAAAGCAAGCTAGCTGACACAGGATGGCCGCGGGGTAAACAATACCATGGGATAAACTTGTGGCACTGACAGCTGATGGTGTGTCTGCTTTGCAAAAGGAAAGGAATGGGCTGGTTGCAAAAGAATATGGGGGACATGGGGGAAGAGCTGGCTATTCACCAGTGCATTATACATCAGGAGGCCTTGTGTGGAAATGTCTTAAGCATGGAAGTCATTACAAATGAGTCATTACAAACCATGGGTCTTGAAGCATCATCAGTTCAGGGTACTTTTGGAGGAGGAAAATTCCAAATATGAAGATTTACCATTTGACACAGAAGTACGTTGGCTAAGCCAAAGCAGAGTGTTGTACAACTTTTACAAGATGTGTGAGGAAATGGCCAGTTTCAGGACTCAGAAGGGGAACGCCCTTGCTGAGCTCGAGGATGAAAAGTGGTTAAGTGACTTGGCTTTTATGTGTGATATAACCGAACGTCTCAATTTTTAGGATTTTTTGGGCAGATCAGAGATATTTTACTTTTTTTATTCATTAAATGTTGCACACAACCATTGAGTTATCATATTCAGGCCTGTGAAACAGACTATGTGAGACTTATAGAGAAATATGGCAAGAACAAGAGATTCATTATTTTGCTTTTGCTTTTAGGTTTTTGTGGGTTGTGAGATGGCTGAGCAACTTTCTTTCTTTCTTTCTTTCTTTCTTTCTTTCTTTCTTTCTTTCTTGCTAGACCAAAGTGTATGTTAGAATGCTATATGAGACATGCAACAATATATTTTGTAATTAAATAAAAGCATGTTAATAAATGTATATGTCTGGCCCTTGATGTGATCCTCATTTCCCAGTGTGGCCCTTAGCGAAGTTGAGTTTGACACCTATGGTGTAGAGTTACAACAGAGAAGATGAAGTAGTGGCTGTATGGAAAAGTTTGTAAAAAGACTGTCAGGTAAATGTAAACAGAGGATGAACCGACCCAGACTGCTCCAAATGTTACAGTCCTACCTGATTGTCTATATTTTATACAGATCAATGTTGGGTTTTCTTTTTTCCCAACAGTACTACGTGCTGTATAACTGATCAACTAATCACTGTCACTTGATGAACTAAAGCAGACAGATCCCAACTCGTCTTGCGAACAATTTAGTCACTAGATGAAAACTTCCTCATTAAATATATTGCTTTTGCTAAGTGACATAGTGCCTCTGTTCTTTCTCTCTGAAGGTCAGCGTTTCTTAAAAATGTAATCATTTCTATTGACGTTCACAGGCATGCTCTTTATTCAGGTAAGAGGTCTAAAATTGTGTAACGCCCATTGTAGATGTGAGCAATTAAGCAGTCAACTCTAATGCTGCTGAAAGGACAGAAGTTCACCAAACTTCTTTACTCAAACAAAACTGAGTGTGAGGACAGACCCAGCTGTACTTTGGAATGCTGTTTGCACAGGAAGTGCCCACAGCTAGCATGAAGAGGAGGAATGATTTCAAACAACCATAGCTTTTGGCATTTGAGTATAGTATTATGAAAAAGAAAGTTCTTTTCTTTAAGAGGGCCACTGGAGAAATTCTTTTCAGAACTGTGCTTGCAAGAGCACAAGCATTTAAAACTTTGGCAGCTTGATGAAGTGGTCATAGGTGACTTTGCTAACAGTTGCTCAATATGTTTTCACTATGTTTTGCTCTTTACAGTCTTATTTATATTGCCTTTTCCACCATTTCCCAAAGCCTTCTCTTGTTCAGACAATGCTGCCAATCTACACCTCCTCAAAAAAATCCTCTCATGTATCAGCAGCTTTGGGAGGGATAGAAGAAAAGACATCTTGATACTGCGATGTGTACAAAGTTGTTGTCGAACTTGTCTCTTGTGTGAGTAGGTGGATATTCATACGATGACTCTGTGGCAGAGAAATGAAAGGAGATCCTTTTATATGAAACTTCTAAAGAGGGGGTCAGGGAGGTGAAGGGCAGATGTAGAAGGTAGATTACAGAACAACAGGTTGTTATTTCAATGACAGAGGGATGGCAGAGGGAGCAGAAGGCAGATTAAGATTTAGACAGTCATTGCAAATGGGGGGATGGATGGAGGCAATGACTAAAGTGTTGCCTTTAAAGGGATAATGGGTAGGTGGTATGTTGGGGATTGTGGGATATGGATTGAATGGTAAACTGAAACAAAATGAAATAAAAAGATTAAATGGACTCCATCCTGTCAGTGTATGTGTGCCTTATAAGGCAAATAATCCCTTTCATCCACAAGAGGAGCTGCTAACGCCTGAGCTTAATGTACAGTATTTTTTGCTGGAGTGTTACATCTTGCAAAATTATGAATACTTCTTAATATCAGAATAAGATGTCTAACTACAAGTAGCCTACTGGAAATGTATTTTATTCAGGCATCTTGTCGGAGAACATAGCTTTAGAGTTTGGGTTATATCACCGCCTGTTGGTTTGACATGTTCTTGACAGAGTTTCAATTATGTTTTCTGTTTCGTATGGAAGTATGGATTTTTTCAATACCAGTGCTGGTGTGGATGGGACTTTTTTAGAATGAAGCATGAAAACTGCTGTTTTAAGAAACAGACCATGCACGTGTGGACTAGGGCTGACTGTCACAGCTTACAGGGACACTTGAATAAAACATAGCCATCATTAATGTAATTAAACACCTGTGCTTTCCCGACCATGACAGGTCAAAAGTCTGCTGTAAGAATGGTCCAGTTTTCATGATACCGTTATTGTCATTGTGACATCTCTGTGTTAACTACTGCAATTACTGTTCTGTCAAGTTCAAATGAAATATTTCAGCAAAAGAGATTTAAAAGTCAGAAAATTGAAAAAAAAAAAAAGAATCTACACATTATGAGGGAAAATAATCCAAAACAGAGGCCAAATTATTTCTTCAAATTATTATTTCTTATTGCACTGATTAAAAAAAAAAAAATCAGTCTGAATTCGATCCATAACAATATTACTAACATTTTCATTTTTTTTCCCCCCTTGTGTCACTGTCCTACTTTATTGTAAGGAGCGGCTTGTGCTGTTTCAAGAGGAACCAGGGTGACCTGAAGTCCAGGAGGCCAACACACGCTCAGAATGTTTTCCCCTCAACTGCCACCTCGGAATTATGAGGTCTTATCTTTCTAAACTTTTTATTAGCAAAGATTTTCAAGAAACACATGTATCAGAAAAAAATAAAAAGCAAAAAAGCATTCCAAGTTAAGAATAAAGGTCAGTACTAAATAGAGAGGTAAATTTTAGGTAGAAATGTGGTTATTAAACATATTATTCCAGGAACCATTAGTTTAAATGTCCTTTGGGATTGACAGCAAGCAATGACTGAAAGAAATCTAAAAAAAAAAAAAAAGAAAAGAAAAAAAGACTTTATTCCAGAGAAGATGGGACAGGTAAAGATATTGTCTCTATATATCAGTGTGGCAGGTAAATAAAACAAGTGTTTATGTGGTAATTGAGTCCCCATTAATACAAATGACCACTATTTAATGACCTTTAAGGCCTAATCTTTATGAAATATCAAACGTTTGAAGGTTTTTTAAAGAACCACTAGAAGACGATGATTCAGCAACATGATTTCATGTTTCACAAAAGTTTAGGAACTTTGTGAAGGACAGCAGTACAAATGCAAGCCAAGTTCAGTCTTTCCACAGCAAGATCAAAAATTATGAAAAAAAAAAAAAAACTGAACTTGCCTGGCTTTTGTACCACTGTCCATCATGAAACCATCAATAATATTCTGAGGTTTCTTCTAAACATCATGTTTGACATTTTCTCATCTTGTATGCATTCAAAGTGCTGATTGGCTCACAGATGCAACCTTGTACAACCAAGTTAGATTTCTGTCTTTGTTCTTTATGCCTGTGCACTTTACTTTTTACTTTTTACTTGTTACTTTAGTGTTAGAAATGTCTTGTCTTGTCTCACCATGGGATAGTGGGAAACATAATTTCGATTCCTTTGTATGTCTGGTACATGTGAAGAAACTGACAATGAAGCTGACTTTGACTTTGAGTTTGAATTTAGAGATAGAACCTCTTTGTTTTCAAAATGAAAAGTCCAAACACACATCTTGATAAAAAAAAAAAAAGAAACACTTCAGATTACTTAAGTTGTCACAGAAAGAGAGTATGTGAATCCCTCAATTTTGACAAAAATACCAGATAGAAAATTGAGAGCACTAACCTCACTGCTGACTGCTGAAGATTACACTAATACGGGTGAATGTCTACATGACCACCATCAGTGATGCTACTGTAGAGTTATCAAGAGGAAGTGTCAAAGTCCAAAGTAGTTCCACTGTTAAAAATGATGAAGCACAACAGGGCATTCCTACAATGACAGCATGGATGATACACCAAATGGAACAGAATCTGATCAATTAATAAGAGAGGTTGTCCAGTGTGGAATCACTGAATAACATGTCATGGATATCAATGCTTGACCCAAGATTTTAACCATGGACTTTCTCACCCACCCCAAAGCTGTTAAGGTAGTAAGATGACTGACAGTCCAGTGTACAACCACAAATGGAAAATGTCGAGCTGCTGTCCACACCATCATCATCCCCATTGCCTACCTTATAAGCTGCTGGATCTGCAACCTCCTCCCATGATCCTTTTAGTGGCAGTATGTTACTGTGCAAGATGCATAAAGTGATGATTTTTCTGCGTTGTCATGACAAATAAATCAGGAAGGTGCACTTGAAGGTGAAGAGCCATCAATCATAATTCTCAATTTGAAGATCAGTCATAATGCCATTCATTGTTCTTGTTCCAAAAATTTAATAAGAATGCTTTGGGAGCTGTAGATGAGTGCCCTAACATGTATTCAGCAGTGGTGATGGAGTCCTCCTAGCCTGACATTGCCAGACCATCAGTTGACCACCGAGGGAACAGACCAAAATGCCTCGGGACATTGGATGGATCTAAAACAAGAACAGTGAAATGTGTGACATAGCACTGAGCTGGTTCCAATATCCAATTCATATGGATTCTAGTTCAACATAAACCACAAAATAAAGATTTGCCATGACATGATTTAGTAGCCAACACTTTGGTATGTAACATTTGTATGTTACATGAACTTCATCCACAACAAGAACAAGGTTTTCCTGGAAAAACATGGACACAAATATGTCTCACCCCTTGCTTTCCAGGACTCCGGCCACTGAAGAAATGTTGACAATGACTGCTATGCATTTCCAAGCTACAAGGCAGTGATTCCCACTTTGGTCGCTTCCCTGATCTCATCCTCCATGAGTGTGGCCTATGGAGAAACTAGTGCATCGTCCAGTATATCGTCCAGTTCGCTTAGTACTGATGCGATGCAGATTCCACATATCGTTCCACATCAGTGGCAGCCATTTTGGTTGTTTACAAAAATGCCTGAATGGTGCTCCTCTGTACAGTCATTATATCAAACCCACCCCATGTTAGATAAATGGTTGTGATTGGCCTTAGCTGGACCAGGTTGGTTGGAAAATTGAACGGGAGGGGGACCAGATGCATCTGCCAGAGTAAATATAACACAGATGCATCTGGTTACCAGGTTAACTCATTCCACTAATGTGTAATCAAATTAAGTTTGAGTCCACTAAATGGACCTTGAGTTGTCAGCTGCTATGTCCAAAGTGAAGAATAAACTTTGAAATTCAACTTCTATGCCAACATGGATGGGAAATACGTAAAGCCAGAAAAACCATCAGCGGTCAGAAAACTGACAGAAACAGTTGAACATGGAAATTTCCATGACAACTGGGCAAACCATCTGCCAAGGAAGATCGTGTGATATGACTAACAGCACCAGAACAACTCCAGGTGAGATTTTTTTTTTAAAACCAATTGTATGATTAATTTGTAAGTTTAAATTTCAAACATGCGGTTGATAATATATGCCAAAATAATGGCTTTGTAAAATAAAAATTAATTAATTAATTAATTATTTTTTTAAAAAAAAGGTGTATTCTATCCTGACTCCTACAAAAACGTGTCCACATCCATCTTGCCAGATTGTAGTTCCTGCTCACTCCATCTGCTCTGCTCCAGACAATGTCTCCGGCCCCTTTATCTCATCTGTACTGCTCCCCTGCCTCAGACTCCTGTTCAGCCCAGCAAATTTCCAGATTCCGCTCTGGACCTGCTTGGCTCTGCTACCCACTCAGTGGTCTTTCTGCTTGGCTCAGCCCCAAGCTCATATCCCATTCCCTTTGCACAGCAATAAATTACCTTAAATCTCATACCTGGGTCTTTGTCAGTGTCTGTACGTGGGTTTACTAGCTTGGCCCCTTAAAACAAACACAGCACTCTTTGAATTGAGAAAACCCTTTTGAGATTCAAACATCTGTATTTGCAATGCACTTGCCTGTCATAAATTACTTTTTACTAAAAAGTTTATCCAGACTTAAGGAATAAGACAAATGAAATAAGTTAAGTTTTATTCTCAGCAGTCAGAATCAGAATAAGTGCTGCTGGCATCGACAATAGACATTTGAACACACTGGAGTAGCAGGTAGCAGGTGCAAATAGATGTCGGCAGATGAGTATATCTGGGCCTAATTTTCTGCATGCCCTAATCCAAATGAATAACAATACCACAGAAAATTGTCTAATGTTTAATATATGTTTTGTGTGTCTAAGCATTCTCCAAAAAAAGGTTATTTATTAAATGTATTTAAATAAATATCTATATTTATATACTCAGGCAATCTATACTTAGGCCACGAGAATGTCTTTTTGCTCTGGGTCTGCTGTTTCTTGTCCTTGTAGACTTTACTTTAAGCCTGCTTTTTCTACCCAGTTACTATGTCCACTCCACTAACATGAATGTGTGCTGCCACCTGTGTCCATTACAGATTTAGTTCATTTTTGGGCTTTTGTGGAGGTGGTGCTCGTTTTTTAGTGTTCCTTTCTCTTCACAGTGTGAAAAAAGGTCATTTCCCAGGTGGATTTGGGAGTCGTATAAAGCAATGGCATGTTTATTACCACACTGAGATTACATGCCCTCACTCCAAATCAGAAGCTAAATTAACTTTGCTTGCGTCCAAACTCTCATGTTTCCTTGCTATTAGAAAAGATAGTGACAAGAAAGAGTTAAGAGGCAATTAGCCAACACCTAAATTAATGCAAATGCTGAGAAATAACATTACCGAGTTCTTGCATTTGAAATTATTTATCATACTGCGGTAGTTCAGTCACATTTGCTACATTAGCTGTTACTTTACAAATGCACCCAGTGGAGTTGTGTGAGCAGCCTGGACTGACAGGATTGCTGTGATAAATTCTGCCTCAATTATTGCAGACAAAGAGTCTGTTGCATTTGAAATTATAAGCATCTGCTTCGCTTTCTTTCCACAACTGCTCTATTTAATTTACATTCAATGTCACCAGCATCTGTCTGCCATCATCATATTTAAAAAGGAATTGTCTGGCACAGTGAAAAGGTTTCACTGCAGCAAGGTGAGCTCAGGCATCATATTAAAACCACTGTCTGTGCAGCTGTGTGCCAAACTTTGAATTCATCTTTTGACAACTTGCAAAATTGGCAAAGACACTACAATAACTTTTGCTGTTCGGAGAGGCCAAGCCATATGACAGATGTGCTTAGAATTCTCTATTGTGTGCCACACTTAAATACTTTGTTTTCCTGCTGTATTAGCCAATAAATTTGTAAGGAAATAGTGGCATGTTGCAATTCACATGTGAAATGGATCATCTCAACACAAAACTCAACTGACTTCTTTTTTTGGTTTTCCATTGACAATGGCCATTTTTGGTATCATTTTGCAGATCACAGATCACGCTGCAGATCATCGATTGGTCAGAGAGAATCTTCACTTTGCTGCTTTGCTGTCTTGCTGCATTCAGCTTTTTCCGGTGCTTTGAAAGGGTCAAGATTGTCCAGTTCTGCTTGTGCGCTGTACAATAATAATCCTTAGTTGACAAAAACAAAACTAGCACTAGGACAGAAAAGTAATAAAACACACATCACATCTTGCAGCTCACCATAGGCGATCGTCTGAAAGAGTCACACAGGGAACTCTTTGCCTTCGCCTGTCTTCGCTCAAGCACAGCATGCTTTTCTTTTATTGGGTTTTTGTGTCCTCATCAGTCATGGTCAAGATGGAGACAATCCACAAGATTAGTGGACAAAAATGACAGCAATCGTTAATGATATTATTATGATTTTGTATATTTGCATCCCAGTTTGTGAATGTATGCCTGAATGTACACAATCATCAATGTTGTTCTACTCAAGAAACTGATTTCACTGAAAAGATTTAGAGGATTATAGGACTTCTTTGCCCAAACAAGCACAAAGCTGTGTTTATCTGTGACTGGTAGCCTGATTTCAGTACATGCAAGATTAAGACACAGCCTGTCTTCACTTTAAAGGCTCTGTTCCCACCCTGTCTAATTTTTAGAAACCTCTTCGTAAAAGCAGATCAGCTGCCTGTCCCTCCTCAGTTGGGAAGCTGCTTGTGTGTTGGATTTTTGTGATGTGGATTTTGACAGAACATAACATATGTTGTCAAAGTAATTAAAAGATAGATTAGTGGGGTTTTGACGGTTTAAAACTCCTGCTGTCACAAGTAGATTTGAAAGAGTGTGTGACTGTTGTGGTAATATGATGCAGGCTTTTGAAGATCAATGCCTGTATTTAGGAGCTAAGGCTGCCAATATTTTACATTTTCTGTAATTATCTGCCTATTCAAACATTGGGAAATTTGTAAATTTGACATTTATTGCAAAATAAAATCCTGAAAGGTAGGTTACTGAGTGTCAAATTGTACATACTGTTGTGTGTTTTACTAAATGATTTAAGTCGGAAGCTATTGTGTATATATAACCTAACAATTAGGTGATGTATAAGTTGTGTGGAAGGTAAATTCTTCAAAAGAGCAAAAAGATTATTGGATTAGATTGACTTTATTGTGCACCTCAGTGGAAATTTATCTTTGGCTTCTCCGGCACATTAAATTACAAACGGAAAACATATCATTGGACACTTCACACCATACAACGGCAGATAAATTGTGCAAATAGACAGGAAACAGCACACTGAGAAAAATAACCCGCTTAATCCACTCAAAAAAATTTTGGCAACTTTTTACACAAGATTATTATGTAGTTCACACAAGGCTGGTCTTTGTATGAACTATTCAATGTTTCTCAGTAAGAAACACATTTAAGTTAAGTCAGCTTAATTTTTCCAAGTAAAATCAACTTAGTGTTTCCATGTAAAGTCAACCTAAAATCACAATTACTACAATTTAGTAATTTTTACTAGAAAAATCATATACATTTTACTTGAAAAAAAAGAGTTATTCTACAGCCAAAATCAGGCTTACTTTAATTGAAAATGTCCTTTTTCCATACAAATAATTAAGTTGTTCATACAAATACCAGTTTTGCTTGATCTACACCATAATCTCATGCAAAAGTTACCTTAATTTTAATTAAATCAAACACAATATTTCTCAGTGCAATATAAAAGCAATCAAGTATTACATTTTATAATACCTTTTGTATAAAGTTAACATTTTGGTCATGAAATAATTGAAATTAGCAGGACTCAATATCTGCCCCACAGATTTTGAGCTTTTTGTGTATGAGATAAAAAAAAAAAAAAAATTCTTTCATGGAAAAGTCATTAGGTCACCAAAATTGAAAGGTTTATTGTCTGTATATCATGTGTTCACAAAAACTCATGACAATCCACAAGAAATGCTGGAGAAAAGTTTGGAGCCAATATTTCAGAACACAGATATATGGACATCCCTAGGCTCCACTCGACAACTGGGCAATAATTTGAGCAATACCCGCGAGGCAAACATTTGGAACAACTATTTGTTTAAAATGTTTAAAAGCTGAAAAACATTTTGAAATATAATTTAACCCATAAATTAACTCACTCGTGAATGAACATGTTTCTTTTGAAACCCTTGGTGTTAGGCTGGGCCAGGGCTGGCATGCATATATGAGGGGGCAGTCAGAAATGTGAAGGGGGCATCATATGTGCACATCATGCTCCAGCACTTTTTTCCCCCTGTGCTTATAGTAACAGTGTTTTCTTCATTGAACTGGGTTGTTAGCTATGTGTCCAACCCCAACCTAGAGAAGTGGATTGCACTTAGTCAGGCCTCTACCTTCAGACCTGTCCAACTTGGGTGTCCCACCTGAAGATTAAGCTCCTGCTGGTATAGCTCTTAAGGTCACTGAGGCACGCAAACCCTGTGACCACAATAAGGTGGCAATCCCTCAAGGGGGGAAACTGAAAAATAAAAATAAAATAAAATAAAATAAAATAAAATAAAATAAAATAAAATAAAATAAAATATCCTTCATCCAGATTTTATCAACCAACAATATAACATATATCTTAACTGGATGGCCTAATTCTCAAATAAATTTTAACCTAAAGTAAGATTTCACACACTATAATCAATATTTACAAAACTGAAAGGTAGTCTTATGAATAATAATAAAAAATACTTCTCTAATTTATAAAACACAACAGATATATAACATAACATTTTATGTTTTCTTTCTTTTTTTGCATTTTTTTGGCTTTTTTTTTGTTATCAACCGAACAGTTCAAAAATCTCCTTTCTCTCCACTCCTCTCATTTCTCTCACTCCTCTCTTTTCTCTCCACTCCACTCTACAACAACAGTCTCCTATTTCCCTTTGCAAAAACTCTCACAAATTCATCCATGTCCAAGTTATTTGTTATGGACTTCTCATGGGCCAAGATCACCAAATTCCTCTTTCTCTTATGTAACATGGTGCGACGATAGGGGGTTAGAACCCGTGACAATGTGGAACTCTCACACGCTGCTGAAGACACACCAACTACCAGGGCTGTTATATACAATTTATGCAACTCAGGAAAGGCTTCCTTGTACTCCTGCAGGTGTTTGCACACAGTGGACAGGTCTGTGTCATTTGGACATTTCTTGAGCAACATCTGTTTTGCCACAAGGATTTCATTTTTCAGACTTGCATTGTCTGCCACCATGCCAGCCAGCACAGCCAGAGGGTGCAACTGGGTTGAATCTAGAAATGCACTAGACTAGATATGGCTTTCATCAGGTCAACATTCCTCTGGGAAAATCTAGTTTCCATTTCTCAAATGGCCCTGTCAAGGATGTTGAGCAGAGATCTTTTCAGAGACTGATGGGGATTAAGGGTAGGATCATCAGAGTCTGTATGGCCCACAGTTGAGAGCACAACACTTTGACCAAGGTGTTTGCTCATTATTCTCCTTCTCTTTGGAGGATGAGAATCATCTCCAGCAGCCGCCTGAGATAACTCTGCCGAATACTTATCTTCACGAATGTTTTTTAGGGACTCCAGTGCTGCACCAACAACCTCAGAAGCATTGCACATATCCACAGACTGAGACTGTAGAATTGCATTTGCTGGTTTCAAGACACCAAGCACCCGCACTAGAAACTTTCCAGTCTCAAAGAAGTGATGCCTCTTAATTTGATATAGCAGGCCTGATGCTTCAGTGCACAGGTCAACTGCAGCATCATCATCCTCTGTCATCTCAGATAGGATACTGAGAATATGGTCTTGATTTTCAGCAATGTACCTTGTCACCTCATAGTGGCTTGTCCATCGGATTTCAAGCAGCCTTTTAAGATTTGGTGCATCATATTTCTCGGACACATGGTGGTGCTGAAAAAACTTGTAGAGTGAACTAGAGAGGTCAAAAAATCTTTTTGCACATGGTTCACTCTGCATGGCATGCACAACTACTAGGTGCAGTTGGTGGTTGTAGCAGTGGACGTATGGGACATATCTAGCAAGCTTCTTTTGGAGCAGAGCTTGTACACCACCTCTTACCCCACTCATCACAGAAGCCCCATCATAACACGGGCTAAGTATGTTGTCAGCACTGTAGCCAGCATCAGAAAGGTGTGTCAATATCTCAGAGGTGATGTACTCTGCATCAAGTTGATGCAAGTCAAGCAACCCAATAAGATGCTCCTCTGGCATGGAATTGCTGACAAAGCGAATTATCACAGACAAATTTTCCACATTGCACCTGTCCCTGGTCCCATCACTTTTGAGGCAGAACCCCGCAGAATCAGTATTTTCATATTTTTTCCTGACCTCTCCAAGCACCATGTTTGCCAGTGTTTCAATAATTTAATTCTGGATATCCTTAGATGTGTATTTAGCATTCTTTGGGATACCTTTAGCAATGCTTGCTAGCTTCTCATCCTTCTCTAAGGTATACTCCATCAGTTTTAGAAAGAGACCTGAAGCAATGTCATCATTACCAGCTTCATCGTGCCTCAAAGTTTCTGCAGTCCCACGGAGCCCCAACTCATTCACACAAAGAAACTTAACAGCACTGCCTACACTCTTGACATAGTAATGTTTTTTTCAAGTTGTGTTTTACCAACCAACAGGAAGTCAACAGTTCCCCCTGTAGCCTCTCTGCTTTTGTGCTGAGTCCATACAGTTGAAGCATGCACATGGTTGTAGCTGGACAAATGCCTCTGTAGCCCCTTGTCTCGATCAAGTGCTGCTTTCCAGTTGTTAAAACCAGTTAAGGTAAAAACAACATCCCTCTCATTAACAGTGCTGCCATATTTCCGACAGGGGAAACAGAAGCAAATGCACACTTTGGGTAGCTACCCAGTATTGGCTGAGATGGTGCATTGCCATTTAAGTCACTGGGTAGCTGAGCTGGCTGCTTTGGGGCAGCACTTGTTGGTGGAGGTACAGGAGAAGCAGTGCTTACTGATGCTAAAGTAATAGTTATGCTAGCTGCTGTCTCTGATGTACTAGCAGGAGCATCGTTGCTACTACTGTTAGTACAGGCAGGAGCAGCAGTACACTTTTTAAAAGCTCTGATAAACGGATGCATTATACAGCATTAACTTTCTCTTTGTGAGTTGCAGGAAGCTGGAGTGGAAAATAAGTAAGCTGGCTTTGTAAAAACCGCTGTGATTAAATGAAACAAAGCAGTGCAGAACCACAGCCTGGGATGGGGCTTTACGTAGGGGTCTGTCAAACACCGGTCATTTGTCTTCAGTCTGTCACATGTAGTGGACGTGGACTCATTTCTGTGCTTGTTGTGACTGAGAAAACGCAGCTGCTTCTTCAAAGTCTTACCGCTTCGTGGCCGCTCTGAAACCTGGCTCGTTTGCATACTAACAGTGATTGGATGTTTACTGAGGGCTGAGGGGAGGTGTGTGTGTGCGCTGACCAGCCTGTGAATACACACACAGCGGAGGGACAGGGAGATGAGAGGAAGCTGATACTATAACATCTTCGTGTCCCCTTTTCGGCGGATTTTTCCACTACTGCAGATAATTTTGTCAACTTGTAATGTATTAATGTTGTGAGTATATTAAAAATGTGGTTTCTCAACTTCTAAAATTTTGATTTGAGGGGGCAAGACATTCATTTGAGGGGGCGCTGCCCCCTCTTGCCCCTGCGTAGAGCCAGTCTCGGGCTGGGCCTTAATTTGGAAGTAGTTGGAGTCAATATATAGACCAGAGAAAAGAGGAAAAAAGGAAGCAAGTTTATTAATAAAGAAAACAACAAAAAACACACTTATAAGGAGTGGAACAAACTAACCAAAAGCGCACTCAAACGGTGGAACAAACAATACTCCATGTGGGAGGTTGAGGCAGAGTGTAGCCCGTGGAATTAGATGCCACACAGGACACATTTACTTCAAGGGTTCTTTGAGCGCCACATTTATTTCAGACCACAACAGGTCATTCTTTAACAGAGTGTTTCAATTTCTCAGTCCGAGCAAACAGCTCATTTGTGGCTGACTGACAATAAAAATGAATAGAAAGAACGAATTAATAAAAAAACAAAATAAAATAAAATACGGCAGTGGACTGACTAATTACAGAAAAATATGAAATAACATCTGTTAAATACATATTTTACACCATAAACCACAACTGTATCTGTGCAAAACAAGCAAGAAATGTACAATATATTTTTTATAGGTCACTTACATTCCAACAAGCTTCACTAAACGCACGTGGGACTTCCCGGAGATTGCACTACTCCACACACGGTTAATCACCTTAAAACAGAGTTAAAACAATAATGTACACCCTGTACATTTCTCTAGTAACAAAGTGAAATCACACAGTACGTTTTTTGTGCACGCTGAAATTACCATTTACTTGAGAACACCGTGGTCGACGACCAGCTTTCACAATGCCAGGACACAAACTCCAGTAGCGCCTACTACTTTACACGACGGGACCGTCCACTCTGCACATCCCCGGGTTGTCCACACGCAAAACAGGAAAAACAACTCTGGCGCACATGCTGGGTAACAATAATATTACCACCTACTGCCGCCTTGTGGCCAAAGTTGGCAATAACAAGTGAGCCTGTGTCAGTGCACTTACAATCTGTTTTTACTTAGATTTAAAGGAAATTACACCTAATAGAAAACAACAAAGAACACATGTACTAACACTAAATTAACTAGGGGAATTATATCAACCCTAAAAGGAGAATAATACTGGATTTCACCACCCGGTTACATGAGTAAAGGCTGGATGTGGCTGGTAGGCACTGAAAAAAGACACTTCAAAAAGTGCACAAATACTGAGACAGCAACTGGCAATCGACTGCAGATACTCACTAGGCATGGGCTCTGGAAACTCATGGGAAAGATCAGGATAATCCGACAACAAACCAAGTTGAGCGACTTCCTTATACTGAGCCCTAATCAGGCTCATGTACTCCAGGTGCGCTGCTGGAGAGGTGGAGCCAGCTGGGTGTGGGGAAACACCCAGCTGAGACAGACAGGGGGACAGACAGACAGACACATAACACTAAGGGAAAAGGGAAACAGAGAACACTAGGAACAGAGGTGGTTTGTGGATCCTAACACTTGGGCCTTAAAAGAAGGTTCTCAAACATAATGTTCATATGGTGCAACAGGACTGGACGATTAGACAATCGTGCTATTGATTTCAAGCAAGGATGAAGTTTGCAAAACACGTATGTAAGTCACGTATTCAAGAAAAAGTTGGATTCTCAAATTAAAGCACATCCCACTGAACTTCACCTCACCTCATCTGGTCAACACTGCTCATGATAGCTTGCAGCTAAGCTAACATTAACTTAGCACCTGCAGGCAAAGATACTATGACCAGACTTTTTGACCAGCATGTTTGTAATGTTGGGGCAGAGAGAGAAGGGAA
This sequence comes from Chaetodon trifasciatus, assembly GCA_037975065.1. NCBI lineage: Eukaryota > Metazoa > Chordata > Actinopteri > Chaetodontiformes > Chaetodontidae > Chaetodon > Chaetodon trifasciatus. The sequence goes on from JBBMOE010000010.1 coordinate 10,674,688, forward strand.
GACACACAGCAAATGAGCCACAGGCAGGAGTCGAACCTGTAGAAACTTCAGAGGACCAACAGCCCCACAATTGGGGCGCACACCCTACCAGCTGAGCTATAGGGGCGCACCAGGTAACTTTATTCTTACCTTAAAATGTCCGGCGGGGTGGCGGTGAACTCCTGGCTGCCACAATGGCAAACTTCGCAGCAACAGCATTGATTTAAGTGACAGGCAGTTGAAAGGGAATCACGTGACTCCACTCACTTTTCAAATTAATATTACAATAAAATGTTTGTTGTGTGATTGGACATGAGAAACTTGGCTGGAATTTCATAAACACATCTTGTTAAGGGATAAATGCACAATGTCTTGTCTTTTAAACTAAGCAGATTAAGTCCAGGACAAAATTATTCTTTGTAGAAAGAAAAACAAACATTTTATTGTTCATATCATAGGTTTAATTGTGTTACATTTACATCCTCCCACAATCATATTTCTCAGTGCAGCAGCAGATAAAATATTATAGCTTACAGAGAATACACTTAAAATCCTTTAGTTTTCCCTTGTGCAGTCATTTTTTGTTCAGTGCTTGTATGGCATATTTAGGATATAGTGCCACGTGCAGTATTTTCCATTTATAATTCATTGGGACTGCATGTAAAATATGGCTGCTAAGTAATATTCGTTTTAGAGTATGTGCAATAGACAGATTGTGGCATAATTTATGTTAAGACACAAAATGCAGGGTTCCTAACTGAGGCAATGTCTAAACAGGACATTTATGCATTTGATTAAAACAAAGTAAATTACATACTATAGGAGTAAACAATACATTACGCTTGTTTGTTTGTTTGTTTGTTTGTTTGTTTGTTTGTTTGTTTGTTTGTTTGTTTGTTTGTTTTGCTGTTCTATACCTCAAAGTAGTTGTTGCTAATGAGGTTGTTTAATCCGATGTCTGCTTTGAAAAGTCTTGGCCAACACAACTCACAGAGCATTTCAGATGGGTCAGTATTTGAAAATCCAGTGCATTCTCCTAATCAGTAGCCCAACTAAGACTGCTGCACATTCTTTTTCATTAGCTTTCAAACTGCTTTGATGTCACATAGTGCTGCATGTCACTTCTCTGTCAGACATCAATAAGAATAGATAACAGAGGCAGCAGGGATGGACAGGAGCTGTGTTTCTCTTCTGCCAGACAGACTGGCATGAAAACATCACATTTATAATTCACCCACAAGTCACAAATCACTGTCTTCCAATCCAATTATGATAAAACAGTTTTGGTTACCCATACAGTGGAAACGTATGTGTCACAAAATAATGAAGCAGGTTTGCCTTGATTCTGCAGGATAACTGCTTTCTTGTCATTGCAAAACAGAAGCAAAACAGTTCCAAATTATGTCTGAGGTGAAGACTGTAGATCTGCAGTGGATCACACCAGCTCTGTGTAAGTTCCAAGGCAGCCATGTTTCAGCATAATTTCCAATGGAATTAATGCACTACAAACACTTTCAGGTTTGCATCGGCCGAAATAGCTCAACCATTGGCATTAATTATATCTTAAATTTTAGCTCTGAGTTGGTGTAATGTCCTCTAGCAAATAGCAGGTAGCATTGAATAACCATAAGAAATGTTTTCTGTAGAACATCAACAACTTCGACAACAGTGTCTGTGCCCTGTGCCTCCCGCCTTCAATTTCCACTTTGCTTTTTCCGCTTCGCTGATAAGAGTTCACAGAACTGCATCCCAAACCAGAGCTGTATCTGCCTTGTGACCAAACTTCTCCAAAGAATAAGAAACGTTGATGTTATCAAGATGTGGAAAATGAATCTTGCAAGTTCAACTGTAAAACATTTGTTCAGTGTTTTATCTAGCAAATGATACATTGGCATTGTTTCTCCAGCAGATAGTATATGATGTATATGCTTGATGTATAAGATATATATGCTTTTGGGCATCTTGAAAACATTTCTTGACAACAAGAGTATCATTAATATCTGTGTTTATGCCTCGCATATGTTAATTATTGGTTTTATATTTGTTACATTTACACTTATTATAATGAGCAGGTTGAATATTTGAAAGAGCCTCACCTAGTTAATCATTTTCTCAACCAGCAAATTTGAGGCAATAGTATATTATGTTACATATGATATTTACACTATATGTGATTATGGATGTAGGTGATCTTATAATCAATGCAAGTCTCAGACCCAATGATTACACAAGGGACATAAACTTCAGTGTGTTTGGTAACACATGCTAACTACCTAGAGCAGCTTGATTCCACTGGGCATGGCTGCGACATGGCCACCAGAGCTAATCACAGTCATTCCAGACAATGCTTGTGATTCCACCAGAAGGGCCACACGGCGTCTCAGAAGCAGCTTGACGCTCTGTTCCTCTGCTAATACATGGCTCATCTATTTTTGATAGAAGCCGCATCCAAAAACTTACTTCTATATTATTATTTTGACCTCTTTATACCACTGTACTTGCTTTTTGTAAGCTGCTTGCTGTAACAACTAAATTTCCCTGGTGTAGGATCAAGAAAGTCCTATCTCATCTTACCTTATCAAGCTACACAGAGCAGGTCACAACAAAATCTGAGTGGGTCAACAAAAGGTGGCAAGGTGACACGGTGGAAACACTAACGCCTCACAGCTAGAAGGTCCCAGGTTCAATTCCTGCTGTGGGCGCTGGTGGTGTGTCCTCCACCATGCCTTCAGTGCCTGCTGCTTGAGGAAAGGGGCCTTTCTATGTGGAGTTTGCATGTTCTCCCCGTGTTCACCTGGGGTTTCCTCCATAAAAAAAACTCCACTAAAAACATGCAGAAGATCACCACCTGACCAATGGTGACGAGAAAGGAACTGGGTCCCCAGGCGCTGCTGTCAGCTGGCAGCCCACTGCTCCTGGTCTGTTATGGAGGAAGGACTGACCAGGATGGGTCAAATGCAGAGGAAGAATTTCACTGAAGCATGTGCATGATGTGTTGTTGTGTTCTTCAAAAGCATGGAATGTGCATGTGTGTGATTAATAAAGTAAATTTCTTCTTCTCTACTTCTTCTCAAAACGGCAAAGGCAAAATGCTCTGCTTCTGGCATGAAACCATGCAAAGAATGGAACAAAACTGTGTCACAGCCACAATGCAATGCAGCCATGACAGGAGGAATCAAGACAGTTGTCTATTTTCTACACCTGAACAATCTAATGCAGGTTTGTTTTTTGGTTGATGCTGTGTTTTGTGGACACAGTTTTGTGGACATGAGGTTTGTCTGTCCTTCTTACTTGTCGACAGTGTTTACTCTCCCAGTGTGAAACTCTAACTTTGTGTCTTTTTCAAACTGCTCTGTGGACTTTCACTGTCTCGGACTATGCTGACATCTCAAGCACTGCACATTTCCCTGACCCACAGTGCCACTCACTTCACATACAGTGAGAGGACACAGTCAAGATTATTGCAAGATGGCCAGCAGGAAAAGATGACTTGGTGTGATGAGACTGGGTACTTCATGCTTCAAAACAACTGAGATTCTTTTCTCTACACTGGTATAACCCTAGAAGCATCCAATATCCTTGTGTCAACACTGGAAGGATATGCGAGCAATGCATTTACAACGTCTGTATGAGATGAAATTCTCATGACACCTGTGAAATTACAGACCGACCATGTTGATAGGTAATCTGAGCAGGCAGTTTCATACATCACAGAGCGTGGCTAGCAAGGTAATCGCATATTGGATTGACAAACCAGAGGAAGTTTTGCAACCTCTAATTCAATGGCTTCCAAAAGAAACTTCTTCTACCATGCCTGAGGCACTTCAGAAGAATGTTCCCAATACAACATAAATTGTAGACTGCAGTGAGGCTTTTAGAAAACTGCATTAGCCATTATTATTGACATGACAGTGAAATGCCTGATAGATGAAATCTGTATTTACATTGAATTTATTTAAACTGTCACAGTTTTCATTCAGAACAGAAAGGCAACAGCTATGATGGCCTGTTTTTGTTTAACACTGAAAAGATGTCATTGTGATTCAGTTATACTGTGCAGTGTCTGGGCGATGGCTGTGTTGACCATTTTCATAGTTTACTCTTGGAGGCACCTGGTCACTACCTTTACATAAAGTCTCACCTCATCTGCGCACTGCTATTGGCTGGGGGCTACACCCCAACTGCACAAAGGTTGTAGCCCAGAAACATCCGAACCGGAGCAAAATAAAAAGAAAATAAGAAAACACAGGCAGAGGACAGAGTCTCTGCAGATAAATACACCACCACACATTTCTAGTGGGTCATAAGTGCTGAATGAGAGGAATTACTTTTGTATCAGTATATATATTGTTTATTAGGAAACTTCTGCAGTGTATACATTTAAAGTATAGCACACATTAATGGCCATGCCACATGTGCAGGCATAAACATTGCCTATTATCTTCCATTTAGCTTACACTGTCCTCAAGCATATTCATATAAAGCCAAGGTAGCATACGTGAGGAGTCTCAAGCACTCTACTTGCTCATTATACTGCACTGGAAAGCGAACATGTCCGGATCAGAGGTGTGGCAGACTTGAGACCTGTGATAAACACTGTAAGCTGTTGTTACATGTCATATCCCCTGCTACTAGTTTTCTTCAGCTGCAGCTCTTCATCTATTAGTTAATATCACTGCATTTCTGAGTAAGCTGGCCAGTGAGTAAGGCCTGGGTTGGCAGGACATTTTATCTCTAGAAGAACACATGAATCATTGACCCCCATCAGGACTTGCAGAGAGCCATGGTTCTTGGACAATTACAACAGAGACCTTGTGAGTCATGTTCATGCCCTGTTCTTTTAACTGGTGGCAAACTCTTATGTCATTTTCTATACTAGAGTTAATCACACAGTCACCACAAAAAGTAGTGGTAAACTGTATGTGCTCAAACTTGTCACTCATGGCTGTATGTACATTAACCTTTTCAACTTGTGCACAAACTTTAATATATGCCTGGTAGAATATCTTGCATTAGTCACTGCTGAGATCATAACTGTAAGTCTGTTATAGCTGAAGAATCTTCTCAACTGCTCTGTGTGTCTCCCGCTAATTTGTTCTATTGATGGTGTGGCATCAGGGGCGTAGCCATCATTTTAGAAGTGGGGGGGACAAATTGTTCAGAGGTCTATTGAGTGATTTATCATCCTTTCACATTCACTTGTATCTCTCCTTAGCAGCTAAAGAACCACATAACCACAAACAGCACAGCACCAGGGCACCAACTTTAGTTCTTTAAATATGATATATTATCAAAGTCAAAATCTAAACTCTGAGGCTGCCAAACCCTGAGACTGCCAAACCCTGTCCTCTCTCACCCTGCTCTTTCTATTGTGGAAATAAAGATTAAAAAAATATGTGGAAAGCAACATTTTGAAATAGAATTAGGAATACAGTAGTAGTAGAATTTAACCTCAAAATCCCTTTTATGCTATCAATATTTCTCTCAGCCAGTTATAACAGAGACATTATAAGGACTTAAGTTATAATTTCTCCTCACCTGCTGTGAAGACCCTCCATGTCCAACCCTGCTGCCGGCCTCTGGCCCACTTTTTCCTCCCTTTTAGCTCCGTCTACTCATGATGCGTTTAAAGGCGGCTTGGAAAAACGCGGTCAACATGTTAAAAAGGAATTAAGTGGTTGTAATGGCTGTAAAAAGTGCGGGGGACGGAGGGCACAGATACAGGAAGTGCGGGGGACATGTCCCCCGTGTACCCCGTGTCCGCGACGCCCATGTGTGGCATTGATATTTTGCTTTATGAATACCTTCCACAGAATATCTGCTGCATGACTACATGATTTCCCTAACATGACAATGCAGCCATCTCCACACCTCCACTCTCCCCCCATTACCTTTATGTTTAGCTTGATTGACACTCTGTCTGAGCTCTGCTGCTTCCATCAGAAATATAGTCACTGTGTTTCTTCAGCACTACTTCTTTTGTCACTGTGCAGGTAATTATATGCTCCTGTGCTTTGTCTGCCATTACTAGCTATCGACACCATCAGAAAACACAAGATAATTAACAATTGTAGCTAACACCAGACCACTGCTTCATGTCAGCTACCCATGCTGTGAGAAGTGATGTCTGAGAGGCACTGTTACACACATGGAAAGAGTACTAGAATATTTCCCTCAAGACAAAGTATTTGTGTAAAATTCTACGTTGATAAAAGTTAAAAGTAGGCCAGTTAAAATGTACTTTATGTAAACAATACTGTGTTATATTTTCAAAAGAGAAACGGGATAAAGAAAAAATGTTTTATGATGATAAAGTACATGATACAGCTGTTAAATTACAGAACACCTTTAGGCTACAAAATAAATGTGTACTTATACACTAGTGGAACAACATCACACCACAGGGTCTTGATATCCAAACCAACAATTAATTACATTTCTATGGATGGCAGTTTGCAGCCGTTGCATACAGGTAATAATCAATGATAAGTATACCACCTCAGTGCAGCCTTACTAGAATTAATCACAAAAGAGGGCATTACTTTAAATGACCAACAGTAAATAAAGTCTGTGGGCACCACGGAACAAGCCATTATCAAGACACATAAATTAAATCACTGACACTTCTTATAAAATGAACAGTAGACAAAAGCGGACAACAAAGAGATGCATCAACTGTCCACAGCTGCTGCAGCCGCAAACACACGTATTAAACACAGCTCACACACACTGATTGTTGCTGCTGATGCATCATCTGATTTGTTGTTCTACTAACCTATCTCACAGCTGGAGGGTCCACCTTGAGCATGTTAGCATTTAGCCACACCCATCCTGTGCCTGTTTGTCACACAACATCATTGGTGTGTTTGATGATAGTCACAAAGCATGCTCACTAGGTGATGGATTAAATGTGTTATTCATTTTTTGTCCTGTTCACTAGCTGTCCTGCACCAGTCACACACCCCTGACACTTGGCCAGTGAGCATAAACATACTATAACTAACAATACTTGGGCTAAAAAGTACTTTAGTACTAGTAGAAGGACTGATTTAAAAAAATACTCCACTGTCATTACCAGACCAGGGGTCCTTGGACATGGGATCTGCAGTTGGACTGACTGACGTTGTAAATAAACGCAATCGCATTAATTTGACTTGTCTTCAGATGAAAGTGAATCACTTCAGTCTGACATCAGCTGACAGGGAACCTTTATTCTGCCCAGAAACAATCTTATGCTTTTTAGTTTTCTGATAGATGACACAGCTCTACATTCAACGCTTACTTAGTTGCCTTAAGACACATAGCTAATAGACAAACACTAATTTGTTCTTTATTTAGCTCTCCATTTCAGAAGTTTGCTTGAAAATGAATGTGACAGTTGGATGGTGACAAAGCTGAGGGCAAAGACGCAATGAGAAGAGAAGAAAACAGAACATCGTGCAATCCAAGCACCCGGGTGACATAAGGAAGAGACACAGAGCCACAGAGTCTCAGTGAGAAACGAGGGGAAAAGGCAGAGAGAAATGGACATGGGAAAATGAAAAGAAAGAGAAAAAAAAGGCAGACTTGCAGAGGTGCATTCTAGGGTTAAAGAAAAGTATATAATTGTGCAGGAGGAGAATCTATCCCTGAGCTGCCTAATAAGGCCCCCTGTTAAAAGACATGTCACTCTGTGAAGAGAGGGAGGCATAAGGATGACTGGCACACTGAATAATACAAGAGCAGCCACAGAGGGCCGCTGCTAGCAGAGAGGATATAAGGACATGGAGGAAATGTCTGAGAGAGGTAAATGAGGTTTATTTGACTAAATAAGAAGATGCCTCTGTGTTAGTTAAGGGATCAGGGACGACAGAATGCACTTCAGAGGCAAAAGGGGAATTAGAAACTCCAACTTTAAATACAATCTGGATTTAACTACCACAGCAGTGGTCTTCAAATGCTCTGTTCACCCACACAGGTGATTAGAACTCTGTGGTTGAGGAAAGGAGAAGCTGGGGGTTTGCTCACCAACATTAAAGTCAAACTCAATTTAAAGTCTCTTTCTATGCTGCACAGTGCCAGCGCCAGAGGAAAGTAACTGGTCAGGCATTTGTTTTTTATGGACTGGCTTTATTCCTTTTTTAATGGAACAACATTTTCATATTGAACTGTTCAATATTATGTAGGTTCAAATGTTAAAAGACTACCATGAAATAATATGCTTCTTCACAGTATATTTTAATAATGAAACTCCTAATATGTCCGCAACTAGCTAATCATTGACTACTCAGTAGTCATGTGTATTTTATTATGTTTCTAGGTACTCTGTTTTGCTCATAACTTACTACAAATGTACTCCCACTCCCTCAGCGAGCGACGTCCTCCTCGGTGTCCTGTCCTCCACAAGGCACACATCCACACACTGACTGTACTGTGAGGAAGAGGAAGGGGGGAGAGTTTACACTGCATGTTTCAGCTGACTGTAGGCTTGGATTGCTCCTTGGGAGTTCTTTGTACTGCTGTTGATTGAACGGGCTAGGTAAATGCATGTTGTTGATAGGATAAGAAACCAAAAAGATCATGGGTGTAGCGCTGCCCGAGCGCACTGGAATAATTCTTTATGCTGTTTTTTTTTTTTTTTTGTGAGGAAACAAAATATTTGAAACTCACAAACACTTTTTTAAGCACTTGAGGCTCCAATCAATACTAAAACAAATGGAACTGTCAAAGCTGTCATATTGACATTTTAAGGCACATTGATTTATTCACAATGTCACTCTCAAGCTTTGAGTAAAATGCAAGAAATCATTCCACCTTAACAGTTGCTCATAGCTGCCAGCAGCTTTGCAGTGGCACAGTGAATTGAATGTTTTTCTCCAGTCTATAGCTAGCTAATGTTAACTAGTTAAGATGAAATGCAGCAAAGCCTCCTTTCATTCATCCTTCACTCTTCTGATGCTTTCTTTATCTGTTATGCATTTGCAGAAAGATTACAAAGCCTGCCTGTTAATCTCAACTAGTTTGTGCTTCATCCACAATGCCTGCAGGAAATGAAACCTTGCTTAGCTGCTTTTTCATAGTCAGTCTATTACATGAGCTTAACCTCTGCCTGCACTGCAACTTTCCCACAGAATGGATGTTTCAAATGTGGCTTCATTTGCTCAGTGCAAGTAAGTAAATTAAGTCGTTCAAAACACAAACTACTTGTGTTCATTCGCCCATATTTCTTCCTCTAATCTGTAGTGCTATTCATCCATCTTGACTGTTTTTGTGTGATTTGCCGAGTTCTGGTGATATTGTCGAGATATCTGCCTTGTCTTGAATATAATGCAACTTGATGGCACTCTTGTGTTCTCAAAGGGCTAAAAAAATACATTTGTAAAACTTAATAGCAATGAATCTTTTCAGAAATTATGATCTGTTTACTACTGGTAATTCAATTATCTAACAATTTCTACCAAACTACACCTGCCAACCGTGTCACTGCCATACAATGTCGATGAATCACCAACATCAGTTGGCCTCATCCTCTGGGAAACATGAATGTCTGCCTACCTGATAGTCGTTGAGATATTTCTGTCTTCCAAAGTGGTCAGATCGACACTGGCAATATTGCCAGCCATAGGTTTCTATCACTAGCCTGGTTAAAAACACACCAGTGTTTATGTGACTGTCAAAACGCTATCTTTCTCTGTTTTCCTGCCTGGTTGATTGCATGGAGCTGATTCCTGCTAACTTGACAGCTAGAGAATGATATACTAGCACCAAGGAAGCATGCAGAAGACGTCAGATGAATGGGTGGGTGCCATTCATAATTAGTATTTGCATTGGAATTGTTCTACAAATCATGTGGAGTAACTGAAATGTGAGCCAGAGGTCACTGTGCAGGCGGTGTAAGGTTGATTACCTGCCAGTCTGAGTTAATAAAGCAACACACTAAATAAAATCCAGGGTTTTCCCATTCTAAACTATAAGATGCTATTCCACAGAGCAGAGCCCCCATGGCCACCACACCAAGAGCACTTGAAATGTTTTTTGTTTTTTTTGATATATATTATGTCAGGGGCGGCACGGTGGCGCAGCAGGTAGTGCGCATGCCTCACAGCAAGAAGGTTCCCGGTTCGATCCCGGGGTCAGGCGGGGGCCTTTCTGTGTGAAGTTTGCATGTTCTTCCCGTGCATGCGTGGGTTCTCTCCGGGCACTCCGGCTTCCTCCCACAGACCAAAAACATGCTCATTAGGTTAATTGGTGACTCTAAATTGCTCCTAGGTGTGAGTGTGAGCGTGAATGCTTGTGTGTGTGTTGCCCTGCAGTCGGCTGGCGACCGGCTCAGGGTGTACCCCGCCTCTTGCCCGTTGACAGCTGGGATAGGCTCCAGCCCCCCCAACCCCGAAAGGGATACAAGGGGTATAGAAGATGAATGAATGAATGAATATTATGTCAGTTTTATTGGCACAGCTGCTGGAGCAACTGTCCAATATTGTCCAATATGCTAATGTACAATATTAATATAAAATAATATAAATGACAATTGCCAACATAAACCACCACATTCTGTATAACACAAATGCTACAAAGTAATATTTCCATTTTGCAACTTAAAACAGCAAACTTAACCAACAACTCAATCCAGCAAGGCATGATGGGAAATGTGGGCTGTCGCTATAGCTCCGGCTTTCAGCAAACCTGGTGGTGTGTGTGTGTGTGTGTGTGTGTGTGTGTGTGTGTGTGCGTGTGTGTGTGTGTGTGTGTGTGTGTGGCTACCTCTGTCCACAGAGCAGCACCCTCTGCTCCACCTTGTTTGCAAAATGTAGATAAATATATTTAATCATAAATGTCATGTTTGTGTACACACTGTCAAGAAAATCGACTGCAAATAAATGCTTTAGATCATGGTTTCGTCTGTGAGATGCAGCTGAGGTGTGAGCCTGCACGAAATCAGTTCAGGCAGCAGCATGAACTGAAAAACGTGCCTGATGAAGCTTGTCAGCAAAATTCCTGTCAAAATCAATCATAAGGTAAGGTAACGTTGCCATAGAGACCAGGTTATGTTGAAGATATAGGAGACAGCATTCCAAAATGGAACATATAACCATAATATTTTACACTAGTCATGGTTCATCAGTCTATGGTTATTTTGGTGAAAGTACCGCAAAAGTAGTGCAATCAGTAACACGTTACTTTACACATACTGATATTGTACTGTTTCCAATACTTAAATGAATGGATAAGTGGCTGCTATGTTTTCCAATAAATCAGATATAAGAAACATATCGCTCCTATGGAAAAGATCCTGTAGAATATGGACTGATTTTTTCTATTAGACTGTTGTGAAGCTAAGGAAACTGCTGACATAGTTAGATTTTTTGGGCGGTCTGTGCCTTTAAGGAGTAGCTAGGCTTATCAATTAATCAAAGTTTATTCATGTAGCACCTTTCAAATGCATCAAATGGCAATTCAAATTGATTTCTAAGTAACTTTTTTAGATTCAGTTTTATTGTGGTCAGAGTGCAATACAGGGACAACGAAATGCAGTTTAGCATCTAACCAAAAGTGCAAATAGTCATAATATCCCAAAAAATATGAATACATACAAGTAGTGCAAATGCCATGAAGTACAAACAGTATGAGGTAGGTGCTGGTAGCGCAAGTAATTTCTATGAAACCATAAAAACATGTGCAACATGGTATGTAAACAGGTGACATGTGCAACAGTAGTAAGTGGCAGTGCAGGAAAGAAAAAAAAAAAAACTGAACCGCCACCTTATCGTGGTGGAGGAGTTTGAGTACCCGAATGATCCTAGAGGCTATGTTGTCCGGGGCTTGATGCCCCTGGTAGGGTCTCCCAAGGCAAACAGGTTCTAGGTGACGGGTCAGACTAAGAGCGGTTCAAAAGCCCCTATGAAAGACAACAAATCAAGGACGCGTACGTCGCCCGGAAAGGCGTTACCGGGGCCCCACCCTGGAGCCAGGCCTGGGGTTGGGGCTCGCAGGCGAGCGCCTGGTGGCCGGGTCTTTGCCCACGGGACCCGGCCGGGCGCAGCCCGAACGAGCGACGTGGGCCCGCCTTCCCGTAGGCCCACCACCCGCAGGAAGGTTCAGAAGGGGCCGGTGCCTTGTGGTATGGGTGGTAGTCGTGGGCGGGGGCCCCGACGACCCAAACCCTGGATGACGACCCTGGCTATGGGGACATGGAATGTCACCTCGCTGGGGGGGAAAGAGCCTGAGCTAGTGCGTGAGGTTGAGCGGTACCGGCTAGAGATAGTCGGGCTCACCTCTACGCACAGTCTGAGCTCTGGAACCCAACTCCTTGAGTTACAAATGTTAGTTAGCCAAACTGTAACACAAGGCAAAATAGAAACTGGCTAACATTAGAGTAATTCAAGACAGACAAGACGCTGACTAATTAGATTGAGAAATGGTATGGTCCACTTTAGTGGTGTCTGAACTCATATTACAAGATTCATCCAGGCATGAATATGGGAAATATATTGTAATATTTACAATTACAGTTAAGAAGAATATATTCATATTTCTATGTCCCCAACCTATTGTTTTTACCTCTTTTTGGGGTGTCCAAGTCTTAATTAGGAGGTCAGACCACCCCAATCCCCCTGTAATTCGAATGCTGCTTGGAAGGTAATCACTTTAGACAAAGAGGAGCTGACAGGCCATTATAGCAACAACAAAAAACAAAACAAACTGAGACAATACTTTTTACACAGGGGAACAGTTTTCCCTAGTCAAGAGTTCACAAAACTCTGTGATCTTTTAAGGGAGTCTGGTGCTTTCTCCTTGGCTGACAAATGAGTATATTGTGGTTACTGTTGCCTATGCTTTAGACTTCGCCCCTGCTTCCTTTTTAGTGTGGTTATTACAGCCAATAACACAATATACACTGCTTCTGAGTGTGTGTGTGTGTGTGTGTGTGTGTGTGTGTGTGTGTGTGTGTGTGTGTGTGTGTGTGTGTGTGTGTGTTTGCGGGTNTGTGTGTGTGTGTGTGTGTGTGTGTGTGTGTGTGTGTGTGTGTGTGTCTATCTCTGTTTCTGGGCTTGTGTGTGTGTCTGTTCCTCATGTCAGTGTTGAATGCCAGTAATAGCCCATGGCCTGCTCTCTGCTCACTGACATTTGACAAAGTTGAAGTGGAGGAGTGATGATTGACAGAAAGAAGCAGAAGACGGAAACAGTTGTCAGTTTTTCCCTGAAAGAAAACAGCACGCTTCACAGAAACTGAATGAAAAGAATTGCAGGTTGCTCCCATTCATAGTCAACTCATCAACATTCCCCACATGAGGGAGGATGATACATGAGCCAGTTACATGGTTGATAATCAATATTCACAGCAAGACAGCAGAGATGTCAGCAAATTTAAGTACTTGTTTCTTAAAGCTGCACTGATCATTATTCTTTAATAATTGATCAAATAAAGATTATAGTGACTCACCCACAGCGAATTATAACCCAATTTTCAACTCTGTAAAACTCTGTCTTTTGGCTCATTGGTTTGGTTTTCTGGCCTTCACATTTTTTTGAATTGTTCACTCTCACTGCTCTTATCAGCCTTGTTAACCAGCAGCAGGCAACTGTGGTCGTTGAAAAAGTTTTTAAAATAACCCCACTGTCGACAGACACAGTCAGACACTAGCTGGTGAGCATAATGAAGCATTTAGCAGCTTTGTAAGCCTGGGAGGACAGAAGGCTTCCGAGGTAGGGAAAGTGTTGTCCAATGTGTACTGTCAGTGTGTGTTGCTGGTGGGGGGTAAAGAGCTGTCTGGTAGTGGCTGCTGGAGAACTTGTTTATATGTGGTCTAGGTGATCTCACCAATGTCCTAATTGTCATTATCTTCAAAAACAGGGACAAGACTAACTGTTGGAGCTACATGGGCGTCTCCTTGCTGTCCACAACTGAGAATCACCTACATTCTCTCCAAATGACTGGGATCAGATCCAAAGGAAGCCTTTCAAAATCTCACTTTGACTTCCAACTGAGGAGCTACAAATATCATAAAACTTTTACCTGAGTGAGAACATTACATTAGATACAAGAAGTGTTCACTAACATCTAAATTTTATGACCTGACTTAGTTGGTTCTGATCTGATCTGATCTGTGTTCACATAATTTATGTCACTAATCTGAGGTGGGCCAAGACCAGCCTCTCAAAGCACTTGGTGATGATGGGGGTGAGTGCAACGGGTCGGAAGTCATTTAGGCTCACTGCAGCTAACTGCTTCTGTACCGGCGCGATGGTGGTGGTCTTGAGGCACGTGGGGACTGCTGCCTCAGCCAGTAACAAGTTGAAGATGTCAGCGAAGACCCCAGCCAGCTGTTCTGCACAGGCCTTGAGCACGCGGCCGAGTATGCCGTCAGTGCCAGCAGCCTTACGGACATCCACCCTGCTGAGTGCAGAACGCCCATCATAGGTGGAGAGCGTGAGGGGCTGTTCACCTGGGTGGGGAGCAGTTTTTCTGGTTGTTTGTTGTCCCGGTCAAAGCGAGCATAGAAGTTGTTGAGCTCGTCACGGAGGGAGGCATTGCTGGTTGGTGGGGCTATCGTCTTTGGCTGATGCCCTGCCACATGCGGTGGGGTTGGCATTGTTGTGGAAGTGCTCCTCAATCCGTAGCTTGTGAGCGTGTTTAGCTTCCCTGATGCTCCTCTTCAGGTTAGCTCTGGATGAGCTGTGGGCTGCTGCGTCGCCAGGTCTGAAGGCAGTGTCACGTTCCTTTAGTAGGAGGCAGACCTTACTGTTACTACTGCTCTGCCGTTCTGCCCGCTCTGAAGACGCAGCGTCCCTGTAGCTCTACCATGTTGTCTGGGATGCTGCTGATAAGGGACGTTTCACTGAAAATCATGAAGCTGATGTGGTCCGAAGTCGTAGCTCATCCATTTTGTTCACCAAAGACCGAACATTGGAGAGGAAGATACTGAGTAGCGGTAGCCAGTGCGGTATTAGCCGTGGCTTAGTCCATAGACCTCCGCGCTTCCCTCTCCTTTGTTTATGATCTCAACGCCACTGACGGTTGCTTCCAGTCAGTGTAGCTGAGTCGCTCAGTCTCGCTGTCCTGGCGATCTCTTGGAGGAGCTGAAGTCTATCGAATACACTGCTTGTGCATCGAAATCTTATATCTAAAAGTTGCTGTCTGGTGTAGGAAGTGTTTGCAAAGCTGTAATGAGCAAACAGACTTGAAACCAGTAGGAAAATAACAACTATAATGCGAATTCTAGTGAGACGCTGAGCCTCACATTGTGCATGCGCCGCCATCTTCAATCACCTCTAATTCTTGAGAATGAGTTGTGTGACTTTCTACTTGACAAAAGTTTATTTGAGGATTTCCAGTCAGGATTTTGAGTACATCATAGCACAGAGACAGCACTGGTCAAAGTTTCAAATGACCGTCTTTTTGCATTAGACAAAGGACTTGCATTTGACACCACTGACCATCACATCCTATTACAGACTCTGGAACGCTTAATTGGCATTAAAGAAACAGCACTAACATGGTTTAAAACCTATTTATTGGATCTAATCCAGTTCTGACGTGCATGGAGAGATCATCATTAACATGTACAATTAGTCACAGAGTTCCACAAGGTTCTGTGCTTGGCCCAATTCTATTAACCGTAAATATTCCTCCTTTAGGCAATATTATCTCTAAACCAGCATATACTTCCATTACTATGCAGATGGTATCCACATACATTTATCAATGAAGCCAGAACCAGTCACTTCAGTAAACTTCAAGCACGTCTTAATGACATAAAGTTTTGCTGCTAAACTTTTTTATGCTACTAAACTTGGACAAAACTGAACTCCAGAATAGAATTTAAAATCCTTCTCCTCAGCTACACAACCCGTAATGGGCAGGCACGCCATATCATCGGGCTCATCCCCTATTACCCCTGCACTCCAGAATGCAGGCTTGCTTGTGGTCCCTAAAGTTTCCAAAAGCAGAATGGAGTTCCTCTCCAGTGGAGCTATGTTCGAATTTCAGTCTGAGAGCTTGACACCCACTCTACGTTTAACAGTCGGCTGAAAACTTTCCTTTATGATAAAACTCACAGTCCTAGACTTGCCTAGGTTTTGACTGCAGAAGGACTTCCCATGATACACTGAGTGTTATGATTGGCCCGAACGGGATAAAGAAGGCATACAGCAGAGGGCTGGTCGCCAGATTATTTCCACCTCTCAGTGGTATAGTCAGCCCTCTATGTGTTTTCTAGTGACTTAAGAATATACTCTTGAGATCGACTGTTCGTGTATACTTCGTGATTGCTCACTAGCTCTTTGTTCTTAACCTTCCCCCGCAGAGCGTCCTCCTGTTCCCGTTACCAGTGTCCTGCTCCCCGCATCAGCATCCCTGCTGCCTCGCCGCTGGACCCCGCTCGGCCACCTGCCTCTAGCCCGCACTAGCATCCGTGTTCTCTCCTGCACCTCACCACCACGTGTCATCTCGCCCTACGGAGACTCTTGTTCGTCACACCGCACTCCACTACGTCCTCAGGATCCACTCGTCTCATCCGGATCCTGTGCCGTCTTCACCACTCTGTGAACTCACAACCATACCATTCACTCGAGTGTCTGCCAGAACACTGTGTGCAATAAATCCTTTAACCGGTCACTCCACACCTGAGTTTCCATCTGAGTCCCTATTACTACTTCGTTCATCACACTGAGCTCCCCTCTCCTCCTCTCCCTCTCAATCTATACACATTCATGTCCCATTATAATATTTCACTAACTTGTCTTCTTCCCTGGAGTCCTTGTGCTACACCTGGATTGTAGATCTCCATTATGCCTTCTTCCATGGCCCTGCCATGGCTACTGTCATTTTCATTAGTCAGATTTCTATTATGTATTTATATGTACATATTTTTATATATTTTTATATTTTTTATATGTACATATTTTTGTAATATATAATATAATATAATATAATGTATACATATAGTATTATTATTATTATTTGTCATATTTCAATTAAAATTATAGCTGAATAACTTGCTTGTCATTATTGTCACTATTGTCGCCCACCCAGAGTCTGATCCTGTTCAAGGTTTCTGTCTGTTGAAGGGGTTTTTCCTGGCTGCTGTCACCAAGCGCTTGCTCATGGGGGAAAGTGTAATGAGATAACTTTTACTGTGATTTGGTGTCATATAAATAAAATGTAATTTAATTGAAAAAAGTTATGTCAAATTTTAATCATCTCTGTTTAGATAAGTGCCATTCCTTTACTGACTGCAGCTCAATTTTCTCTCTATCTGCTTTTGTCCTTTAAACATTGAAGCATAAAACAAGCAAATGTCCTCCCAGCAATTCTTACTATTTCATACTGTTCAGTTGGTCATAAAGAAGAGAATGCACCCGTCATTAACTCCAGCCATCTGTATTGCAAACTTTGCACACAGTTAAATAGTCTGGAATGTAATTCTCCCTTCTCTGCATGATGTATCATTAACATAGCCAGTGAGTAACACAGTGGGGTTGTTTTCTCTGCATGGTCTCCAAAACACTGCAGCATCAACACTAATTCATAAAAACACATATTAAGCCCAGCCCTAAAGCAACTGTAACATGAGAAGCATAACAGGTGGAACTCTGCCATTATAAACACTGTAACTACACATGGACTGTCTTTTTTCAACTCTCGCACTTCATGCAAAAAGTGAATTTTGGGCCTTAAGCAGCTTCTTCAGCAACAGACTCCAACAACTTTTTATATTAACATAATATCTATCACATCTGTGCAACTTGTCTTGTGCAATATATTTACTATGCTCCTGTGATATATATTTTGCTTTGTTATATATTTTCTACTGTGCAATAATATAAAGGCACTGAATTTTATTATGCATGTATGCATGTGCAATTCAAAATCTACTTTGAAATAGAGCCATTCTTCACAAGACAATATATTTTTTTATCTTTATATAATGTACATAACCTCTTTAGTCTATTTTATTTTCTATCTTTTGCATTGTGTATTTGTTCTTTTTCTATCTCTCCTTTTTATTCCTGCCATTGTAACAAGTACATTTCCCCAGGGTGGGATCAATAAAGTCTTATCTTATTTTACGATCTATTTCTGAACACCACTGGGCATTTTTTGGTGCCAACCTAATCTTAACAAAGACAAAAGAGAATTTTTGGTGATTGGTTTCCCAGATGGCTTGACTGAAGCAAAGTTCTGTAATATTACGAGATCATTTGAGTTACACAGCTATGAATGTATGACTAAAATCAGAATAACTTGTTTTCTTTTTAAATCCTGTTGCTCATGAAGAGGAGTATGGAAGACTCAAAAGGTCATTTCGGCCCCATCAACTGTGTGGCAGTCCTCCCTGATGGCAAGAGTTACAGCAGTGGAGGAGAAGACTGATACGTAAGGATTCATTACTTTGACCCAAAGTACTTTCACTTTGAACTGGAGGCGTAAACCATCAGGCTCCTGGACCCCACAGCTTCAATGAATATTGCATTCAATCCAGCCAGGAAGAAGGAACAATGGACTAAAGACTTGGTACTGACTCTCTTAGCATAAAAGGTCGTCTGACAGAATCTCACCAATTAATGAGATAAATAGAATTTGTGGAACAACTGAAAGAAAATAGAGCTAATGGAAAACTGGGCTCACACTTCACTGAAATATATACAAAGAAGCCAGGGGTATTACGTCTGGCAAGAAAGGATTCAACAAGACTATTAAAGAGAATGCAGGGAACTCTACAATATTACTCTCCACTATTGACCAGCTACTCAACACTGCCCCACCCATCCACAGTTCTCTGCATCAAACTGTGAAGAACTTGCATTGTTCTTCAAAAACAAAAGGTCACACTGCATGAGTAGTGGCTACGGCCAATAATCTGCCATGAGCTAAAATCATGTAGTCTGACCAGGCTTAAACTAGCTATGACTTTCCTGATACAGACCTGAAACTTCCATGCCTTTCCTTGCACTTATGCACTGTTGTACTTCTTTTAAAATGTTGTATTTTTCTAGATTTTACACAAGCATAAACAAAGTTTAAAAGCCTCCTAAGGATGTTACTGAGCACTGTATGTGGCTATTCATTTAGAAAAAGCAACAGTCAATGGCGAACACTCGACCAACCAACTGTAGCTAGCAATGCAGTGGTTGTTGACTTTCTCCTCTGGCAACTGAGCTGCAACTGCTAGTGAGTTTGTAGTTGTCTAACCTGTCTAAATGACATTCTGTGAGTCTCTCACAATCTTCTCTAAGTTCAGCTTCTCTGCTCATTCATTCTCAAAGCTCTTTGTACCACTGCACCACTCGATTTAAACAAAGCATTTCAGCAGAAAGAGCCCTCTGTGGCCACAGCTGTGAGAGGAATTGCTAGCTGAGTGCAGAATGTCACCTCACTGAACATAGAGCTCTGCCCTCCTCTGGCCACAGACACCAGCAGCTTCTTCTGTGCTGTGGCTGATTCTACTCGAGCTGAAGATGTTGAGATATTTCACAGTATAAGTGAAAAATTTGACCTGCTGGTGCCACTAGAGGAAAAGTCAGGGGGTCACCAAAGTCATCAGTGTTCATCCTCAGGGTGCCAATGGATGTCTGTTCAAATTTTCAGGACAAACCATGATATAGTTGTTGATATATACATATTTTTCATCTCTACAACCATGCTGTTAGCTACAAAATACATGACGCACAGTAACACAGCTTCTCATATGATTAAACCAAATACATGTCTGGCCCTCTCACAATATCATAATCCCAGTCCCAATCCCAATCAATTCTGAATTTTGGAAAAAAAAAAAAAAAAAAAAAACAATGAAAATGCAATTTTGTTGGTTCATGACAAGACAAAGAGCATTTTTCCACATTAAAAACATGCCATTGTGTATAATTGAGCAGAATTGGCCACCAAGAGAGTAGTAGGATTGGGAGAAAAGCTTCTTTTCTCAGCTCACAGTGGGCTGCATCATTAGCATGGCTGGGAAAAGAACACAGTCAACTTCTCACTCTGCAAGACGCCAAAACACACCAGCATGACACCAAGCCTGGCTGAGAAAACCCAGGGAAACCTATTGATATTTTAGACATGCTGAACTTCTGAACTCTGCAATCATGTACCAATATTATATGTCTGTTGCATTAGTCCTAAAATTAATACCTATTACACAGGAGGAAGACCAGGAGGGGATGGAAGAACAGAGTAGAAATGCTGTGGCAAAGGTAGAGAGAAGAAACAAACAAGGCATGAGAGACAAGAGAATTAGAGGAAAGACAGAGCACCAGTAGAAACAAACAAAAGTTGTTGGTTGTTATGTTGTAGCTGCTGAGAGAGCTAATGCTAATTTATGGTTCATTTTCAGCATGTGTCATGCTTGCTCGCTAACGACCAGGCTTCACAGTGACAGGTACCGTCTGTGAACATGAGCTACAAGCCAATTTAGCTGCTCTCTGCACAGCAACACACACACTCAAAGAGCCACTCACCTGCAGACTCACATATACATACTGTACATGAGCACACTTACATACTCACACAGATCCCAGGCAGACGCTCTCCTCAGAGACAGACATCAAAGGACAGAGCCTTGGGAATAAACAGGAAGCAGTCAGTGTCACAAGTCAGTGGGTTTCAAAATTCTCACTTTGAAGGCGACTTGGGAATTTCACATTCTCTCTTTTGTCTTTTCTTCCTTTCTTCAGGTCATTTTCATCATTCTCTCCTGATTGCATTCTCTGATTCCATCTTTTCCTGATACACCTGTCTCTGCCTTACTCACTATGTTTATATGCACAACCTGTTAATAGAGGAAAGCAGGTTTTCTTGCACTGCAATCACAGGGTTACAATAAAAATCCATTTTTATATGCAGGTCAGTGATCAGATTTCTCCCTTAAAATGTATCTTTCAATCAAAACTCTTGAATTTATTTTGGCAATCAGCTTCTAACTATGACATAAAAGTCTGCCAAAGTTCAAACAGATTTGGTTATTTCACATCAGAGACTGTGCTTCTGTTTTCATCTCCTCTCATTAGTTTGAAGTGACAGGCAGAAGAATTTGGTATTAAGCAGATATGTAATTTAAACAAGACAGAGATCTCCATATGTCTACTTCTTAACCACGCTGGTGGCGTTGCTACGATTGTCCACCACTTTCCTCTAAACTGAAATGTCTCAACAATTCCTGAATGAATTGCTAAAATTTTGCACAGACATTCATGGTCCCCAGAGGATAAATCCTGCTGACAATGCTGATGCCCTGACTTTTTGTCTGGTGCAGCCTTCTGTTTCTGATTCATGCTCCTGCTAGTGATAATTAGCAAATATTAGCATGCTAACATGCTAAGATAAGTAAGGTGTAAACAACAGCATCTTAATATTGTCTTTGGGAGTGTGTTAGCATGCTGACTTTAGCTTCCAGCTCAGAGCACCTTTGTGTTGGTAGCCTTTTCAAAGAGGGACTCCATTGATTTTACACATTACAGTCTGTTTCCAGGTGTTAGAGAGCACTACTGCAAATGTGAAAAAAGGCTGTATAAAGTACAAAGTGTTTTATGTCTCTAGAGGGAGCTGTATGAAGACTGATAAAGGTCCTCATGTGCTGTCACTTGACTCAGTATCAGTTGAGGGGATAAAGACTGGGGGCAAAAATCTGGGGTTGAGGAGAGAGGAGCTGCACTAGCAGAACAACCATACCACATTGTGAGCAGGCAGAATATTCATGACTGATATTAGAGGCTGTGATATCACTTTTTCATTCTTACTCTCTTGTGGTTTCTCAGTGCAATCGTGTGACCTTTGTCAGACTTTACTCCTTCTGTTTGTCTTTGAGTGTCTGCACAAGAGACTGCATCTGTGTTTGTGTGTGTGAACAGCTGTTGCCAGAGGAAGAACCCTCTGTGTGCATCTCTGTCATCATTATAATCATCATCATCATTACTAACACTTTAAATAGGTCTCTACAGCTACAAGTCACAGACACACACACACACACGCACGCACGCACGCACGCACGCACGCACACACACACACGCACACACACACACACACACACACACACACACACACACACAAACACTTGGGGGAAATGACAACCAGACAGGGAATGACCACAGCTAGACTATGTGAGAAATTTTCAGAATGACTCAACACAACCAAATCTCTGGAACCAAAAGAAACAGATAAACAAGGAGTCGACAGAACGAACACCAATCAGAGAAAAAGCTGAATTATACTGCAGTGAAAAAGGATGTTGTCTCCATACTTGTCTGTTAACTTTCTAGGCCAGCTCCCATTTTCTGATGCAAGATTATGATGCGCTTGCATTTGTGGGTCATTTTGGGAAAAGCAAGGACATAATAAGTGATGCTGGTGTAGCATGCTCCCAAACATGCATTCACTTATTTTATGTCTAAAAAATGACTATGAGATACAATTTGATCAATAAAATAGAGTACAAAACACGTTTTACTCAACTATCTACTTACAAGAAACAAGAGTCCTAATTGCTCGTCTGACAGATTTGTAATGATTTATTTTTAAAGTATGCTCATTGTTGTTATGATAAAGCAGACATTCTATAGCCACACTAGCAGCCCTTTGAGGCTGTAATGTTCATTACAAACCAGAGGTTGTATCACATTTTAATTATAACCCTCACAGTGAGTGAAGTGAAGGCTTACATGCACATAAGTATCCCAGTTTTGAGTCTTATCCTGGTTTTGATCAAATTTGGGGTACAGTGTTTACATGGAACATAAGAAATCTGATTGATAATATCCCTGTATGCATGGTTCTAACAGTGTCCTGGTTTATGATTATCTGTGCATGGTTGGGTCTTTGTTTCTCACCATCACAGCCGAGAAAGAATGTTCAATGATGACAAGCTTTGCTTTGTCTCATTACTACAGTCTGTGAAAGAGAGCAGTGATCGCAGCGAGCACAACGTTTGCAGTGATGTTATTCCTGAATAAGGGAGACAATGATTGAAAACATCAAGTTCCTTAATGTTATCTTCACTACCAGCACTCCCCACCCATATGCAGCCTCCAGTCTCAAGGAAGAGAACTCAAGATGAAACCCATCTTGCCTCATAGGCAGTCCAAAACAAGAGAAGCCCGATAGCTGTGTCGCACCATCTATTTTTAATTAAGCTCTTCTGTCAGGGTATGAGCTGCTCCACAAAAGAGGAAGGTTTGCAGACAACTAAGAACTAATAGTTCATGCAAGTTTGTTCACTAAACTGTCTGAAGTTATTGGCATATTAGCATCCAGGCTAACAAGCTTTCTACAAGTTAACTAACTGTTAGCAAGGAACACATTTTCAGCTGGCTTGCACATTAGCATTTAGCTGAACTGATATAATCCAACCATAAAGTACAGCTGAGACTGATGGAAGTTCAGATGTTAGATTTTCCTTGTTTAATCATGACCCAACCTTTAGCATATGAGAAGCATAACCAACTGCCTAGCATTTGTGCACATGGAGGCATGGAAACCCTTTGCTCAATATTTGCTAATCACATTGTAGAACACAGTCTTCACATGAAATGTATCCATGACTTATGGATTAACTGTGCTAGTTTGTCACGACTTTGTCCCTTTATCCAGTGACTTAAGACTCAATATGTAAGAAGCAGTTTTTTCTTTTGCTGCATTAATGGCTTAGCAGGAGAAATCTGGGTTAAATTACATTGTAGCAACCTCTAAACACACAAGTGTGTCCTGGTATGTACGTGTCAAAGAGAGTATAAAAGAAACCAACAATCATTTCAATTGTTCTCCGTGTTTCTACTCAGACAATCCTTCTTTCTGACATTAGTCTTCATTGCCCTTTTTGCTTATAATCTTTTACACCATACACCATCTTTTATCTCACTTTTATATATTTTTTATATTTATTCTTATTACATATATATTGTTTTTATGTTGCCAAAGTGTTCGCACAAATCTAACTAAAGTATAACTTCTGTATGCTTCATGAGTGACTGAAACGGAGTAAACAACCTATGATGCATCCTCTGCTGTGCTGTCTGCCCTCCAGAGATTTCTCCACTCACCTGTCCCCTCAGAAGCTTGGCTCTCACTCTGAGCCCCTCAAACTGTGCTTGACATTTGGCAATTAGCCAGAAAAACAAACCTTACTATGTGATGCCAAAAGGAGTCCTTCTGAACTCTCTACCTGCCTCATTATGACTCTTCACAAAAATAAGTGAATTCCAGCAAGTGATAACAGTGGTTTATCTTGCTTGTCTCAGCACTGCAAGCATACTAACAGGTCATCTATGTGCTGCATCTTGTGATTTGAATTAGTTTATTTTGCTTGTTGGACAGCATGGAAAGGCAGTCAGAGGCAAATGATACAAATTGAAAGCATTTTTACATTTTTCTAAAAGATGTCTGACTACAGATCCTACTACAGAACACTATAGATCCCTGTAGATGTTTTGGAACAGTTCACAAATCTGCAAACTTTTGCAAAGGAAAGATTTATTATTGGGTGGGTGGCACGCTGGCACGGTGGCAACACTGTCACCTCACAGCTAGAAGGTCCCGGTTTTGATTCCCGCTGTGGGAGCCGGGGGTGTGTCCTCCACCATGCCTTCAGTGCCTGCTGCTCAAGGAAAGGGGCCTTTCTGTGTGGAGTTTGCATGTTCTCCCTGTGTTCACCTGGGGTATCCTAAAAAAAAAACACTAAAAACATGTAAGAAGATCACCACCTGACCAATGGCGACAAAGGGAAACTGGGTCCCCAGGCGCTGGTCGGATGGCAGCCCACCGCTCCTGGTCTGCCACGGAGGAAGGCGACCAGGATGGTTCTGATTCTTCTTCTTATTCCAGAGACGTGTGGCTGAGGAGCAAATTGGTTGCACTCTTTTGTACATCCACCACACACTGAAAGTGCTGAATGTTTGTAATTTAGCATCAGATTGATATATTAAACACAAAAACTAAGCTTATGAAGCTTTTGTGGAGAACCTTAGCTACATTATAAATTAGCCACACAATGACAAATATCTGGGAAGACAATGCCTCATTAAAATGATTATGATAACACTAAATATTTAATTTTGTATTATTTTTCTTTACTCTGTAGGCTACTGCTACATATGTTCTGACATTTTTATACTGATTATTTAGACTTCTTTTTAGTTATGAGGATGGATTTTTTAACATCAACCGCCAGCATCTAGTCTCCAGGGTTCCTGGAGACTAGATGCCAATCATCAGCTCCACCAAGCAGTCTGGATCAGTTCAGTTCATTTCATGTTAGAATGGTTATTTTCACACTTCCTTTGGAAAAAGTTGTAGTAAAAAAAAGAACCCTTCTATTCTTTCCTGTTTTTTCATTACCGCTCTGTTGTACCTAGAACGCTGATCTGGGATTTAAAGGTGGAGCTAGAAATACTGCAGTGCACTGATTTGTCAACAAAATCACCACTTCTTGCGTGACAAAGGAGTCAAAGCACAAGCCCATCATCCTGCCTGCCTCTCTTAAACAAAGCTTGTCTCCTTGTTGTAATAAACAACTGCAAACCGAGAAGAAAGAACGCAAAACATTCACTGTCCTCCACCGTGTTCTTGTGTTTCTTTGTTAACTGTGTCAAGTTGGATATGTAGGATATCACACTACTTGCGTGCTTAATGCAGCTACAGTATAACCATCCGGTATCAAACACAAAACAGATCTAGGGTTCAGGGACATGCTGATATGGCCTGTGTACAGGTTTCAAGGGTACTACACTCAAAGTGTTCAGTGAATCGACTGATGTGATCCATTTCATGCCCCGATGGTGATGATGATGATGATTGCCACGTTCACACCAAAGTCCTCTGTTACTAATTGTGCAAAACGAGCGCAAGGGCAAATGCTGTATTATGTGACTTTTTTTTATTTAAAGTATCATCCATCCACAAAAAACACTCTTACATCGAGTGTAATGCAGTTAACTGAAGTTCTGCAGAAACGTCAGCACTGATGATCTGTTTGATGAGTGAATTTCCAAATAACTTGTGAAATGTCAGATCTTCTCCATGGGGTTGATTAAACACTTGTACTCATCGTACAGCAGGAGGGAGATGTGTGTTTTATCTTCACTCTCTGATTTGAAAGAGTCGTCATACGTTGCATGGATGACAGCACAGCAGCAACTTCATTCATTATTTATATGTTCCCACATAAAACCAGGATAGGTCAGGATCTAACAGTAAATAATTTGTCTTCTTCTAAACATTACACTAGAAAGATATTTCTCATGGACCAGTCTGTTACTTGCAAGTATCTCTAAATGGATGTACCGCTATGAGATACATACACTCAAACAATGGCTGAATCTTCTCTCTACCGCCACCTCACGAAGAAAATGATCTTTTTATCACTAATGTCACAAAACGTCATATCACAGGATAAAATAATAATATAATAATAACTGATAAGATTTTAATGGTGAAAATTATTATATCAATGTCATTAGTGCTGCAAGAGTGAAGACCTGAAAAATGCCAGATTTAAATGTTGGTAGCAAACACTGTATGAGACTGCTGAATTCACGTATTTGAACTCATGACTCTCATGTGACCCCCGACCAGGTAATACAGGATAATACGATCTCTTTTATTGTAGTTGAACAGAAAAAAAGTGAGGTAGAGAAAAATGGAAGGTATAAAAAAGGGGATTGCCAGTGGGCTTTGACCCCATAAATCTGGGCATGTATTTTAAATACAGTTCTATTTTCTTGGCTTTACTGCAGTGGTGGAAAGGAAGAAGGGAAAAGCAGAGGTGTGAGGATATAAAAGAGATCATATGTGGAGAGGAAGGGAAGTAGGAAGTAGGAATTAAGCTGTATGAGGACTTCCACTGGGCATGTGATGCACAAATGTCCTATACCTTTGACAGGTGATAAAGGATAAAATTAGACAGTGCTCTGTCAATGACAATATTTTGTTTATATTAACAGGTAGGTGAAGTTGTTGCTTGTGACAGATGCACAGACAATCATCATATCATTATTTCTGCAATTGCCCTCAGCTCCAAAAAAAAAAAAAAAAACCTTTGAGGCCTGCTGTCTCTCATCATATCAGCTCACACAGGTTTTACACCCTTCAACTTCTGTTTCGGTTCCATTATCATTAATCTTGTTCCCATCAGCAGAGAAAAATCTTGGATAAACCCACTGGATGCTACCTGCTCAGCTGTAAACACCAGACAGACAAAGTTAGCAACTAGCTGGTGAACATAGAAGAGCATTTAACATCTAAAAAGCCAGATATTGTTCTCAGAAGTTGGTGGAGACCAAAACAGAGCCAAAACAGAGAGTGCATATTGGACATCCACTGGGTGTCCATACACATGATTCCAAATGAAAGTTGATGATGCTCTGTGGCCACTGGATGTGTAATTAAGCAGCTGATGGCAAACAAACTCAATATTTTATTTTATAAAATGATGATATGTTAATGTTGTGTTGACTGTCCACTTTAGTGGCCACTATAGATGAAAGGGTTTAAAAAACTAACACAGCATAACGGCTTTCTTTTTAATTTCTGAATGCAAGTATATCCTACCCTTTCATTCTATGCGATTGGAAGTGGCCAAAAATTCAGGTCATGTCAATCGTGAAGGCCCCTTGACATCTGTTGATCCCAAAAAGTATTCAAGATCAGCTTGAGCTGATTCATGATGGTCTCTTGACAGCAATTAAAGTTAAGAAACGTTAAGGTACCCTTTGCAGAGCCTATTTTTACAATGGTGCTCATTCAAATTTTCATTGAAGGCTTATGCAGCAGCCTGACATCAAGGAGGTGATGTCCACAGGAGGTTTGCTGAAGGTCTCGGGGTAAAGACAATGTCCACTCTACAATATGCTGACTTACAATGAAAGGTTAAAACTACACTTTTAACTGTTGGTCAAATACAAGACTGCTGAGAGTGTTTTCCTATTTTTTTTACCACTTTGGCCAGACACTGCCAATTGGCAGGGTTGGCATGTCTAAGTGGGCATCTGCCTGAATATAGAGCATTGTCAGTGGGTGTCAGCCAAAATTCATTTGTGGGGTATGGATCAGGCCACAACCACTTCAACAAAGAAACTCTGCTCTTATCATCATCATAATATGAAGCTGCTTGTTGTTATTAAGTAAAACCATGTAGTTGTTGATTTCTGCAGCTCCACCTCCAAGGCCACTGCACCTTTGTCTTCGTCTGCCATGAACAAACTGGCAGTCTTTTAAAGTAAACCAGGACAGAAGCACACAGTTACAATACACCAACATACGTAAATGCTTCAAAACACACACACGCATGTGCACAGTTGAAACACACCATTAACTCATTTTCTGTGGGGATATAGAATACAGAGCAGTTGTTTATCTCCACTCTGTCCTTATCTATCAGTTGTTCATGGTCCAAAACCTCTGTGTTGTGTTTGTATGTGTGTATGTTGGGTGATTAGTCTCTATATCTTCAAATTTCTTTTCTCCCTTACACTTCTGCTCACAGTCACATACAGTCACATACAGTCACATACATAGAAAAAGAAAGAAATTTAAAATTGGAAATTCAGCAGATGTGTTTTCCCTGTATTCCTTTGGTGTATGAAACATTCTAAAATGGTGACAACTTGGAACATAGGTTAAAAGTAAAGAGAGCAAGGTCCAGTGCAGCTACCATATGTATACAGTATACATATGAATGAATGAATGGTTTTAAAGGCATGGGGCATTCCTGGTGGTCCAGAACTGTTCAGAATGCCATTCTGAAGACAACTTTACACACTAATTTTTATTAAATAGTTGAGCACCTTTACAACATCTAATTAGTGAAAGTCAATAGAACACTTTTTAATTGATACTTAGTAAACAGCAAAACAACCTGGAATAATTTATTAATTCATTCATTTATGGAAGAATCTGCTCCATTAGCACAATTTAACACGATTGAAAATAAAGCTACAGAAAGTACTGTTCTTACACAGATACCATAAGAGGTCCACAGGGGCATGGTTTGAGTAGTCAATTGCAATCATAAGAAGAAGAAATGGAGGGACAATCCCTTTTATTTGTCACACAATTATTCATGTACATGCACACACACGCCATGCAATTGGTTAAACTTGTCCTCCGCATTTATCCCATCCTGGTCGTCCTTCCTCCACGGCAGCCCACCACTCCTGGTCTGCCATCCGACCGGTGCCCGGAGAATCATTTACTGTACAAAAAAATTTTACTGGTATAGCCTGGAACAAAAGGTAGCACACTGACACTGCAGCTTGTCCAGCTTGCCCAAACTCCAGAATAAATGTTGGCATTGTGTGTTTCTGAAGACCAGGGATATGTTCAAACTTTACATTTATTTATGTTCAAATTTTACATTTAGATTTTCAGTTTTACTCCATTCTTCCTGACCACCAGATGCAATGCTCAACACTGGATGTCATCCTTCTTGCGCCAACACAGGTTGGGTATTCAGTATCAACAAAGTCACGTGACCTGGGATAACAGAGGATGCAATAATGTAATGTAATAAGCCTACGTGATCCTGAGAGATGTCCCTTCTCTTCTCGTATAGAAAATCAGGAATGCAGGTCATATTGAGGAAAGAGGATAGCTGACTTACTTTTAGCTAAAGGCTCTATAACCATTTAGTTGGAGCTACAGTTTTTCATCCTCATTCAGGTTACGAGCGAGTGCTTGCAGTCCTGCATAACTAACCATGTAATCTCTAGGGCTTAAAACCCATACATTAGGAGAGAGTAAAGGACTGATAGACGGTAAACGTGAGCATAGACGGCCCCACCATGTTAGGGTGACATGTTTGTCAGACAGCTGAAAACTGACTGTTAGGACATTTCAAGTAGGTGCTTTTCATATACCACCTCTCCGTATAACACATATGCAGCATTAGTTTGAATAACTGTTTTCAATGAGTAGACAGAAATGAAAGAGGAAGCAGAAGACTCAACATTAGACAACTGTGATGGTGACTGATGTAAGTCACTTTGAAACAATAAATTCAAGTATCATGCTCTTGTTATGGCCAGACAAAGGACGCCAGGACCCAGATGCAGAGAGTAGGAAAAAATCATGATTTATTGACAAAGTAACAACAGAAAATCAGTTCTACAGGAACGACCGTATCAGACAACGTATCAAAGAAAACTCCCACTGGAACAAAGTATCAACTGAACACGAGGGTGGTTTATGAAGCCGGCTGATTAGGCAGAACGAGCTGCAGGTGTGCCAGTAGATCAGCGCTCCAGGAGATCGCCCCGCCCCTCGGCACTCGTACTGCAGGCAAAGGGAGAGAGAGGTCAGTGGGAACTAAACACACAAAACACAAATACAACAAAAAACAGGACCACAACAGCTCTTCTCTTCCTCCACAATTAACATTAAGACTCTTCTCTTTACTGCTCCACTGGAGCTGTTCAGGGAACCTGCTTGCACTTGCCTTTATTTGGATTCCCATTAGCATGGCGGAGACAGCTGTTCCCTCTGGTATCTAGATAAAAAGAACCAACAATCACACTTTATGCTGCATTTTCCCCAAAGAACCATATGTAACAAATAGCACATAGTCACAAGGAAACTCCTTATTTCATAAATGGATTATCAAGGGAAATTGTTACCCTGGGCATCAGAGCTTTTACATTTTAAAAGAAGATATTTTTCTTACTTGTAGTTTGGACCATCATACCTATTAGTGATGATACAACTTTGAAAACAGAACAAAGACTTCATCATCCTCATCAGCTTCATTGAATTTTTATTTTACCCCTGCTATTAGGTTCATGTTAATCCAATGCCAGGCACAGATAGGGTTTGAATTCATGGTCTTTGGTTTACAAGACCAACACCTCACCACTTGATCATCATGCCTGGACACATTTTTGGAGCTGTCATAAAATAATACAAATCATTACGATGGCATGTGTTTGATTGCAATGGTAAGCCCAGACAATCTGTGTAGTAACAGGTCTGTGTGCTTGTGTGTCTGTGAGTCAAATGAAAAATGTTATTTAAGTGCATTATGAGAAATGTAGAGTCCAGCTTTTTAAGATTGACCCATACTACAGACTAAAGTCGGGATATGTCGGTCTCTTTCTTAGAATCTGTCTCTTGTGTGTAATCTGTTCCCCTTCAATGTTGCTCAAAGTCAACCCTATAATAACAATATATTTATAAAGCCATCTTAAAATATACAACTGGTAAACTATTTTAAGCTCACTTATTGAAGGCACTGTATAATTCAAATAATTAAGGAAAGCAATGGGCCTGTTCAGTGTTAAGTCTATCATACTGTAAGTGTCAGGAAGCAACCAATTAAGGAGCAGCAGAGGTCAAGCTGCTAAGACCTGTGGAGGTAGCCAGTAGCTCAGAATGTGAGATTATGTTTTCAGAACCATTTCAGAAGACATGAATGTTACAGATCATCATGGGTCTTCTAGAAGACTACTGACTCATGCTGATTCCACACTAAGAAGCACATATACTGCTTACACCTACATGGGATATAAGTTAACAAAGACTGACAGGTGTGACTCATGTTGACACGGTGGGTAACTTGGCACAACATGGCCAATATCTGATGTTCTTTCATTAAACTGATGCAGCCTGTGTCTTAATGCTCTGATGAGTGCTGTGATGAGTGCTGTGGCTCAATCACTCATTCAGGCTCGCGATTGTTTGAAACACGTTTTAGGAAATCAGCTAACTGATTCAGACAGCTAACTGATCAAGCACACAGGAAGATGCTGCCAGAATGATGAAAGAGTGCTGAGTCAATGAGAATGGAAAAAAAACAGACTGGCAACAGGGTGAGGGAATAAAGGGCTGAATGTGCAGATGTGAAAAGTCCAGATAGTCCAGTGACCTTTAGCTGGAATTCTCCAGAGAGACCAAAAGGTTAAACCAGTGATTTCATGTGGATTTTGTTGACAGAACAAGCAATATCTGTAAAAGGGGGGTGAATACAATGCCAGACAAAGGAGGAATTCCTGGTGCAGAAAATACTGGAGTCACCTGAGGGCCTGTGAGTTCTCTTCCTCAAAATGTAGGGCTATATTTTAGGGAAAACTACATTGTTTACAAGTTAAGCTCATCAGTCACTGTCAGTACTGATCACAGAAAATTGCACGTGGAGCTGAGTAGGAGCTTAGTTAGAAATAGATACTAAAAATTGAAAGTTATACTGTTATAACGTACTACTGCAGTAAGTAAAGTAAAATAATCGGATGCACAGTTAAAGATGAAAAATCAGTCAGAAATTGAACAGAGGGAATGGCCCTAACTCCAACTCATAACCCTGTAATAAAAACTATATCCATAGTCATGTCTCCCCTAAAATCTGTTATTACAGAGATTAATTGGCCTAGGGGTGTATTTTCAGCTGATGCTATTGAATGATTACAGAAATATTAAAGGAATATTGTAAGAATACTACAGGCAGTATTGTGTCTCTATGAGACACACTCTCACTCTTTCTTGACTACCTATTGCTACTTGAAGCTGAATCTATTTAATGGAGTATATAGGCTATAGTATAGTATAGAATTGAGCATTCATGGTATACAATTTAAAGAATATTATTGATCCAAGGCAAAATTGACTGAAGGGCAGGACTGAGAGAAAAGGGTGAAAATATAAATCCATCTCCTACTGCAGCACCCTGGATAGCACCATGAATTTATCAATACACAGCACAGAGCCATGGCCAGCGCCATTGATTCTAACTTGCACGAAACTCAATGATTCAGACTGAACCAATATCAACTGAACAACCCCGGTGTCTCTACACTCTGTCTGATGCCAGGGGATAGAGAGGAGGGATGGCAGGTTAACAAGGGGGATGCATTTTGATCGTACTTCTAAGAAGGAAGACGTCATCCCTCATTCATCCACCCTCAAGCTGCCCTCTGATGACTGAGTGCTAAATAGCTGATCTGCTGGTATAAGTTGTTAGCCATGCCAGTTTAGCTTGTTAGCATGCAAACATTTGCTAATTAGCACTAAACACAAAGCATAGCGGAGACTGAAACTAAAACCGTCTCAGTTTTAATGTCCAGTACTTCAGTTCAGCCACCCCCACTCAGTTTAATGGAGATAATTCTGCTAAGATTCAGGACCACACCTCAAACAATCCTCTATCAGTCATATATCTATATACACTTACTGTCCTCTTTTTGTGTCACAAACCTACCATTCTCCTTCTCTTCCTCTCCTCTCATCTTTTATACCAATCTCAGTAGCCGTAGATCACCGAAGGCCTTCCACAATTGTAATCACATCTAAGTTGATGGTGTGGCTGAACTCACTGAGGCATGAGACACAGACTTTAACACCATAGGCCATGTTGAGTCCTGTCTGTGGTCAAGCTTAGACAACAAAAGCACCTTGGTTGAAGTTAGACAAAGTAATTTCAAGTCCAGTAATGCTGGTTTAAAGTTCAATAATGCTGTATTGCAAGATCAGATATTTTGATTTTTTTGGTGTCGGTGAACATTTAACTCACTCACTTTTGTGACTTGCCCAATATGTTAATTAATTTTTCCCATTACCTTAATAGAAAAAATAATACTGCTGGCCTTACACCTCCTGTTTGCTGTTGCAAATTAGTTGATAATAAATGTAATTTCAAGGAGACAGGGTTGCATGTTGAGAGTTGAAATGCCTGTTATACAAACCTGAATCTGTCTGTTAGCATTTAGCTACAACAGCCAAACTGTCTTTCTCCTAAAAACAACCAATCAAAATATGTACTGTATTCTTTATATTATATTAATTAGCATCATGTTTTTTTAATCGCATGATAAACGTTCTTTGTGACCTAGTGAACTTGTAGTTTTTTATAAGCTGTGACCACTGCTAGTAACATTAGAAAAACTACAGGATCCGATTGTAAACCGGAAACAAAACGTTGCGGCCTATTGTTTTGTTTCTAGTTTACAATCGAACTACAAGTTCACTAGGTCACAAAGAGCGTTGATGCCGTTAAAATTTATTTGCGTTAATAACGCGATATTTTTGACAGCACTATATATATATATATATATAT
>JBBMOE010000010.1:10709050-10806478 GCA_037975065.1 Chaetodon trifasciatus
CACACACACACACACACACATATATATATATATACACACATATACATACATATACATATATAGACACACACAATTAACAAATGGAACAACAAGAAGTACCCTAAACAGCTAGAAACGCCCATGGCGTTGTTTATTCTGGACTGTTCATTCATTGCACTTTACTCAGCTTCACAATACTTACACTGTAGTGATTTATGTGTGTCTACTGTTTGAATTATTGATATCTAAGTGAAAAAGCAACCATAATTTTGGTATAAACAGTATTTGTGGTAAGTAGTCAGTCCTGCTATGGTTTCCATTTGAAGCAAAAGTCAGTTCTGGTAGCTACATCTGGTAAAGTGTGTACCATGTGTTCAAGCTGAGTCCTTGCATGACATGCAGCGGCCTATGGCCTTTGCTGCATGTCATTTTCTCTCTCTCTACTCTGTCTTTCCTGTCTCTCTTCAGCTGTCACTATCAAAATAAAGCAGAAATGCCAGAAACATTTATATAAAAAAAAAAAAAAAAAAAAAAAAAAAAAGTAATTTCTGACACCAAAATCACATTTCAGCTCAGTCCACTCCCTGCTCATTACAGCCCAGCCAGTGTCGTGGTAAACCACAAAATTATCAAAGGGCTGCAGTCGGTAAAAAATAAGAAATTCACCACTTGAGCAGAGCGAGGGCTCTTGGCTTGGTCCGGGCTGGCAGTAAAATAGGACTCTCCTCAGGACATATTCAAATCTTGAATCTAATTTAAATGTGCTGCTTGCCCGAATTTCAGTGCCAGCAATTGTCAAATTTAAAGCCCCTTGTCCTCAGATTACGTTTAAAATCAAATGTGGCTGTAATTATCTTCCTAATGGAGGAACATGATGGATGTTTTAATGACAGAATCACATTTTCCATTTGGTTTCCTTCACCGTTTAAGAAGATCGTCTAAATTGTCTTGAATTAAAGTCCATGTCTAATTTCTTTGCCTTTTCTGTCAGTTATTGTGCATTAGTGTTTATATCTGTCACAGTAATTGTGATCGTTTTTACAAACTTAAACACATGAAGGAACAGTGAAAGCTTGTCAACTCTAAAATGATGTCTCTCACTTTGCAGGACAGCTGAATAATGAATACCAATTTTATGGAAGGAGATTTAATTTCCCCTTTAGACTTAGACTTAGACTTGGATGGTTTCTTTATTGATCCCAATTTGGAAAATAATGATTTTTGCATGACAACTGTCATGATTTTTCAGAAATACTTCTGCATCCATTAGCACACAGTGTGGATATTAATCATTTGAATGTCTTAAAAAGTCAAGCGCTGTAAGCACTTGTGGTTCTGACCGTTGTGTCTGGAGAGAAAGCTCACAAAGCTTGCCCTTGGTTTGGATAGAGCTGATGACAGACAGCTTTGTTCGGATTTAGTTTGTGATGAGTCATGTTAAATCTCAGCATTTGTTTATCACAAAACAAAAATGGAACTCAAATCCCTGTCTCAAGAGCTCTGAACTTTCATTCCCCTCCTGTTGCTGTTGTGTGTCTGCAAGTTACTTCCAAAGAGTTACATAAAATGATCTCTTCAATGTCCTCTTCTAGACTATTACAAGAGTACATGAAAGTACAATTTACCCAAAGTGCTTGCACTTCCAAACAAGTGATTATGAACCTGGCCTCCAGAGTTTAAAACTCCAGTCTCTTCATATTTATATACCATTAAAGGCTGTCAGTCATTTTTTATAGTTTTAACTCACTGCCTTATGGGAAGTACCAGGATAGGCTACCTCTGTGTGGAAATGATTCCACACCAGTTACAGACACCAACAGCAAAATTTAATTTGGCTATGAAAGCATGTCTCTCAAGCCATGATCATACTTCAGTACAGCTGCACTTAGCTGTGCACATTTTTCTATACATACTGCAATCATGGTTCCACACGTGGACTAGAAAAGAAGATGGCGACCCCCTATTGCAGCAACAGTTTGCTTTTGTACAGCTGTTAAGCAGCTCTGTGAGCCTGTGCACAGGCATAGCATTGCTTGCTAACAGCTCTTTGTTTTCACAGTGTGTCCCCTCTACCCCTTTCTATTTATCTCTCTCCACACAGACACTCATATTTCTCTGTCTGGAGGTCTGTGGCTGTGAAACAAGTATCTGACTAATGCTCAAGATGACATCTTGAGGACTGTGTTAAGAAGATCTAATTTATGGGTAAGCCGCCCAGAGAGTCTTGAGGCCTGTGACAAAGCACCACAGCAATGAGAAGCAATTTGAGCTTGGATGAGTCTAATGCATCACCATCCGTTATATCAACTGTTAACAGAAAATCATTTTCTGCAATTTATCACTGACGTGTAGTAATACTGCTTTATGGTGGAACCTTACTTTAGGCTGAATCGATTTGTGGCCACTGGAGAGCAAAGGGACTCCAAAACAAGTTGATAGTCTCACAACCCTGACATATCACCTTAATAAGTTGCTGTGACTCAGATTTTATCCAGCAATTTCCTAGTCTTATACTCTCACTCTTCCACTCTGGAAACAGCTGTAGAAAAGTATAACAAAAGTTCATTTAAAGTTTTTCAGAATTCCTCACCAACGACTGGGAAAGAGGGGACAGAAAGGCGGAATGTTATGAGACAAACAGCCAGTATGCAGTGGTGGATGCTACAATCACGTGCGTCTTCACCACTCGGCCAGTAAACAACCCTGGTTCTGCCACTCTTGATTTACTTTCTGACAGCTTAACCTTCATCCTCACCCCTAGTCTTATTTCAGTTAAGTGGTAGGTGTGGTACGGAAAGCGATCTACCTTCATCTCCCTGAGTGCTGTACTGTGCGACGTGACAGCCGAGTTAAATAGCTAAATATCAGGTATTGCCTATGTTGGTTATTGTCAACCGTGTTTTTACTAATAATGACCAGGTTCCACCTTTCTTATATAGACATATGCAGTGCAATGGCACAAATTAAGACACAGCCCCAAAGATGTACATGTTTTACATATGCAAAGACACAATTCAATCAGCATGTATCAGCACACAGGGGAGGCACACATATTTAAATGTACATGCACACAAACTGTCTGCTTTGCTCTCAGGTGTTTGCAGTCTCTCCACTGCAGCAGCCCTCTGTGTTCATGAGAGTGTCTCATTACGTCTGTACAGTATGTCTGCCTCAGATGCATTTTAAAGATTGTGTCATCTGTCCTGATTTTTTTCTTACACAACCTCACATCTAAATGAAGTAAACACAAAAACATGCTGGAGCATCAGAGCATTGTCATTTCAGCACCTTGGACAGCTCCAAACCAATGAAAATCATTAAGCTTCATTCATGGAGCTGATGTGGAAAACAACAAAATCTCTCTACTGTGATCCTAAAATACTTCACATCTAATTCATCAAACTATCACTAAAATGAACAAAAATTATACCACTACATAATTTGTGTTCATCTCATGACAGAAATGATGAGTCATGGGCAACTATGTGAGGACAAGTGATCATTTAAATATGATGCATGAAAAAAATACAGCTTTTTTTTTTTTTTTTTTTTTTAGAGAGATGACACTGTGCAGTAACATTGTTATTCTGTGTAAGACATACTTGATGGTAATGATTATTTTGAACACAACAAAAGACCTGCCAAGGGTAACTGATTTGACTGACTGTATGAAGTAAACAGCATCTAACATATTGAAAACCAACAATACTGACTATTTCAATTCAAACTTCAAATTAGATAATAAATTAAAAAAGCATTATACTTTATGACTAATGATTGAATATATTTGATGTGCTATCAAGGTCATTTTGGATGCACATGTCAATACTTTGAAATGAGAGTGTAATTACTGATGAGGATCTCTGCTGTGCAGCATTGTCAATTAGTTGCATTTTTGCTATACTTAGTATGCAGTGCTTATTTACTGTGGAAATGTATCTTTATTTGACCCTTCCCAACTATTCATGCCTTGTTCAGTCACTGTGTATTGTTATTCTTTAACCATTGGGCATTTTTTAGTCAGTCAGTCAGTCAGCCAGACTGCTTTGGTCCAGACTGAATAATCTCGACTGTACGTCTACATCTCTGATGGATGGATTGCCATGAATTAGCACAGATATTCAAGCCTCTTGGAGGATATATTGTTTTGTGATCCACTTCCTTAGGTCTGACTGAGGTCAGCATTTAATTTTGTCCAATACTAGTTTGGCGTATCACCAAACTCCTACAAAAATGATGACATTACTTTGGTCTTAGTGCTAATTAGCAAATGTTAGGTAACATGCTGAATTAAGGTAGTGGCCATGGTAAACAGTATACCTGCTAAAAATAAACATTTCAGTGTTGTTAGCATGCTGATATTAAAGCACCCCT
Organism: Chaetodon trifasciatus; assembly: GCA_037975065.1. NCBI lineage: Eukaryota > Metazoa > Chordata > Actinopteri > Chaetodontiformes > Chaetodontidae > Chaetodon > Chaetodon trifasciatus. Next base: position 10,713,404 of record JBBMOE010000010.1, read on the forward strand.
GTGTAGTACTAGTGTTGTACTACTGAAGCACCCCTGTGTATTAAAGGGTGTTGTACTACTGAATACAGGCTCACTTTGACAGCATGGCTATGGTGGTGTTACTGCTTACATCAAAATCCCTGTACTTATACTTCCAGCAAAGCAAATATTTTAGTGGACACTTGCATCCAGAAGATCACCATCACAAATATATTGTAGCACTCTTCCCCTAACCTGGCACATCGATCAGTTATAACCAGAGGCACTGAACCTTTCAGAGTGACAGAGTGGTGACCTGGGATTGCAGTGAAAACTCTATTTCCTTCAACACCTGGCTTCTTTTCTTTGTTTTTGACGGATGTCTAATTTTAGCAGCTGCTTTCTTTTTTATACCCCAACATCCTGTTTGAAACTAAACATTATGTAAAGCTAATCTCTCTGAAGTTAGGTTTTAAAACAACAGTTTTCAGTGAAACATTAAGATCTGAATGTGGAATTAAAGCTAACTGATGTAACTGCAGCAGTCATCTGCATGTGTCTATGTGACATTTCCCTTACAGGTTAACCCCACTTTAAACAGGCTGAGTGAATACTTCAGTGGGTGATGAAGGAAGTGAGCATTTAAACTGACAAATCATAATTATCACTCACTTGGAACTTTCGTTTGGAATTTCTAAAAATGTCTGCATGTAGATCTGCGAGTCAGAGAATTGCTGTATACAGCAGTGTTTTGATTAAAAGAAAAATGGTAGGGCTATTGAAACAAAAGCCTTGATGAAAAGAGATGCATGAGCCTGATTATGTGTGCTCAAACCCCTGCTGTGTCTTCCATACATGCATGCACACGGCTATGAATATGTATATAGTGGTTCAATAGGATACAATCTAAGGCAATCCAACTGTACCTCCTTTGTGAAGCTCCTAATGCTCAGTTGTTCCTGTTGCATTAGAAAATTCATTCATTCATTCATTCATCTTCTATACCCCTGATTATCCCTTTCGGGTTGGGGGGGGGCTGGAGTCTATCTCAGCTGTCAACGGGCGAGAGGCGGGGTACACCCTGAGCCGGTCGCCAGCCGACTGCAGGGCGCATTAGAAAATGAGAAGTGTCAATACAACACGCTTTTTAGCAGTGGTGGCTGAATTGATACCAAAACTATTGATACTGCAATACCTGAGTCTATTTTTCTTGCCACTTATTGAAAATATCGCCTCTTTGGAGGCTGTCCATTTTGGTGTTTTGGTCACTGTCACCAAAACCAATGTTGTGACTTCTCCTTGATCTACTGTATTTTGGATTGTACTTCATTTGAACGTTGCTTTGGACAAAAGCATCTGACAAATGAAGAGAGGAAGTAAGAGGGGAAACAAATTTTACTGACCAGGCATTCAAGAAGGGTAAAGCATATCCAGATGGGTTACATACAGAATTTGTATGAGGAGGAGCTGCTGTTCATATAGCATTCCAGAGGCACCTCCATCTCAACCTCCACCTCAGCATCCACCTGTAAGCCCTGGGTGTACATTTCCCTCTGCGTTTTTCACTCCCCACTTTCTGTTGTGCTCAGCTTTGTGATTCCTTGTCACGAGTGACCAGACATCAAACACTAATGCTGCATATATTCTACTTTCAGATGGAATTTCTTCCATGTAAGTTCAAGGTAGGGACTCCGTATCAGATCGAAACCAAAATGTATATCATACATCCTACAATATGAAGCTTACAACTTAAAGACATGCTTTTAAAGGGACTATTCAATTAGGTTGCATTACATCATGTGCAGGATAAGTGAGACTGAAAATGTTGACATTTCTGTAGGTTTCATCTCCTCATGAAAAAATTTAGTACAGTTAATGAGAAAAGTAGTCTAAAATTATGGATTTTTAATATTTTCCACATGGGCATATTTTTTATTGTTTGTATTATAATCCTTCAGCAACCAAACCATCAAACTGCACTGAGTTGAGTAGACAAAGCTGCTATCTGCCTACAGAAAATCAGACTTGGATATTACGTTTTCATTAAGTCAATGGATTAGGAAGTTCAGTTCCCCAACATTAAGTACCTATGATTCATATTCATATGCTCTGGAGCATCCTGTATTCCTCTCATTGACTTTAATATTTCAACAACTCTGCATCTCTTCTCTCTCACTGGCAAAGTGATAACTTGTACCTTTGTAACAGGTACAAAGAAAACATTTTCTGTTGTGATGTTACCTTTCTGTAAGTAGATGCAATTTGCTAACACGGAGACCTCATTTTTTTGTCATTTACATAATGATCACACTTCAAAGAACAGCATTTATCTTTGCTTCTAATATTTTTTATGCATTTAACACAGGTCAGTAAATCTTTCTGAAAAATAATAAAAATTTCTAATGGACTTGTTTTGTTTTTGTGGGTGCAAAAGCTAATCCTTGGAGCAAAATTAATGCAGCATATTGAGATGGTAGCTGTTGTTATATTCATGAGGGGATCATTGTTAACTGTGTGCTCAGCTTTGAAAACTGCATCGTGAGCAGAGGTGTTTTGGGGAAGCTGCTTTTTCTGTTTTGCCCTCTGTATCATTTTCTGTTTTACTGACCCTGTAAAAGCACTTTCACCATTGCACCATATGCTGCATATTGCAGTGTGTGACCATGCGATTCTGTGGTGTTTCTCTAGTTTTTCTTTATATACTGCTCTTTCTGTCTTTGAAGTCAGGTGGAAGGAAGGCATATGAGCAAAAAGTGGAAACGTGATAGTGGAAAAGAGTTTATTTTACTCTCTGCATCACCCTCACCAACCAACCCACCCCTTCATTATGCATGTTTTGGCATAAAACACCATTGCTAACCTTTAAGGGAACACAATGCCAGGCAACACACAAGAGATATAGTTTGCAGACTGTTATGCATCTCATATCTTAAATAAACTGCATGATCTTCTTGTCCCCAAACAGTAAGCTAACTGCCATCTAGCAAGCTAGCCGCCCTCACCAGAGCTATTGTGTCTAACATGTTTGTGATTAGCATGGCATCTGCAGTATTTTACGGAGACAGCTGTTGGCCTCATTAACTTCACTGGCCTTCTTTCTGGAGTCACCATCCTTTAGGTGAGAAGTAGAAATGAAATGCCTCAATGTGTCTGAGATACTGGTGCTTGATCAATGATCGTATCACCGTACAAGTAACATAAGTAACTATAAACACAAAGTGATTCACTTCTTTTTTGACATTTACTGAGGTACAAAACAGCAAATTTAATAGAAAATGAACTAGTCTAAATGGAGCAGGGAAGTAGGAAGAGGAGAAGAGTATTTCATGATGAATTAACAGAAGTCCTCATTCACGTCTGATGAGAAATCATCATTCAGATACCTGTAAAGCACTCTGCTACCAGGCTGTGACCTCAGCAACATCAGTTTGTAATGAAATGAGTCTGATGTTAACGACAAGTAGAGCTTTTAAAGAGAAGAGGAGACGGGAAATTAGAGGAGGAAAGGAAGAATGGAGGGAAAAAAGCCAGTTTATGGGCATTCTCAGACAAAATGGTAGAAAATGGCAGTCTTATTAAGATGATGCCTTACATGATGGGGTTTTTATACTATTCCCTGCTCATATCACTCATTATAATTTCACTGCTCCCTCGGCCCACACACTCTGCAATTTAGCAGTGTGACTCGAGACACATAAACCACAATTAAAGCCATTTCAGTGACACTGTGCTGCACCTCCAGGATTTAATATACATTTTATATCATTACTGGGACTCAAACAACTTCATTTTGTAAGGCTTTGTGAAAATATGCAACTCAATTAAAAAGTCGGGTCCTGCTACAACTGTTTCTTGTAAATTGTGGTGACTTATGGAACTCACAGTCCCTGACAGTGTTCACAAAGAAATCTGATGATTTATGCTGAGGATTACATACAAAAGACAGAAGCTGTTAAGGCCTCACTTGAAAATGTGTTATTAAATTTCTGTAACAGGGGTTAGTGGCCTAATTTTAAACAAGCTATCGTGAAATAGACCCTTCATTTCTATTGATCTACTTAATTGATTACTTACCGATTAATAAAATGTAGGCAACTGTACTTTGGTCCAGGGGCTTTCAAAGTCTGACACCACAGTTCCACAGTGTGGTTCCCACTGCAACTGCATCCCATAAACCCTAATTTTGGGGGATAATGATGCTCTGAGTGTTGGAGCTGCAGTTCCCATGATGTTTTGGGGAATGTTAACAGAAATTATAGTGTTTCCTTTTTTCAGCCTACATTTGTTTACAAAATGGCACCATTAAAAGTTTCTCTAATTAGCTATTAGCAGTTTTTGTTTGCAGTGTGCCCATGACATACAGACAACCAGCACTGAAGAAATCTTAAAAGCATGATGACTCTCAGCCAAGTCCTTCAGTTGGCAGGAGCGTCTTTTTCCTATGACCTTTAATTGGATTTATGGATGTTTATTTGCTATGGATATCAGAGATAATGCTTTGGAAAGTCAAACTAACATGGTGAATCATATCTGTGTATTCAGATTAGACTGAATTATGAATGAGATTTTTAAAGCATATTGCAGACATCAGGGCGATAAAGCACACTTTATTGCCTAATGAGCCACAAAAATTACAGCCACTGGATTTTGTTTTTTTGTTATTTTGTGTTTCAGTAGCTGTCTCACCATAACCTGTACTGTGCTGCTGTAAGCAGCTCTTTCATTTCCTTTCAGCATTACATTGTGTGACAATAGTGTCCATCAACAGTACACTCGAACTTCAAACTTTTTGAATATGCATGACTGTTTTGAGTTTACTTAATTTTGTCACTATTCCTGTGTGAACACATTACACACTCAAATTTTCATGAGTATCTAGGAGCTAGGATAATATTGTCTCAGTTGTCACAAAGAGAGCAAGTGGGCCTAAATGCTGGAGACGGCGGCAGACTGGATCAACTTACCTAAGCTTAACCCACAGGAAGAGGCAAACTGAGCGATGACTCAACAAAGACTGAACTCAAACTGGACTAAAATACAAACTAAACTGATGAGGGGATGAGGTGCAGGTGGAGATGAAAAAGGAGAACTAGGAAGGAGCTGATTGGCTGGGGAAAACAATGGGAACAGGGCAGGGCTAAAGAGGCTGATGCAGGGCAGGTGTGCAGCGAGAACAAAGCGATGAGCCAGAAGAATAGAAAAGGGAGACACAAACACAAAGAGAAAGACGGAGGAGCAAAGGGAGACAGGAAAAGTCACCACTTGGGCACCATGCTTTACTTTTGCTCTTGTTGCCTTACTGGTGTGTACAGTACATGTTTAAACTACCATTAAGAAGGAGGTTAGAGCACAGAAATCTACTCACTTTAGTTCGCTTCATTTTAGCTAATTTTTTCAGTTCTTCATTTCCCTGTTTACATCATCCTTACTTCCTCTTCACACAGGGAGTAAACCTGGTGAGGTCTTCCCCATATTCCACCAATCAAATCAAGGTAGTCTGAAAAGTGCAGCACATGCTTATATACGACTGACACCATCAAAAGTCTGGCAGAGAACATGTCCACTGTCCACCATCAAGCTCCCTGTGAGTCATTTCAAATGAAGATGGCAGCAGGACTGGGCTGCGCTGGAGAGGGAATAGAGCCACTTTATTGGTTGTTTCACAATGGGCATACAGTGGAGTATGTGTCACCTGAGGCATGGATATAATGGATGTCAATATGATGAGAATGCCACAACACATACGTGACAAATAGAATGTGAATTTTCACTTCCTGCTCTCCACTGAACAGAAATAGCTTTGTGTGTTTTACTCCAAACATATGGACAAAACTCCAGAATGTTGTAAACACCACACTGGACAATACAACACAAGTACAGAGTGCAGGGAGCTCAGAAATGTGCCGTTTTGTTTGACAGCTCCAGTTAATTGAGCTTGTGGTGGCCTGATTGTGCTTGTGTTGGAAATGTGAATGGGGTCACTGAATGTGAGCCTCTTGGAAATGAACAGGTTAATGTGTCAGACTGAGTGAAGACCTTTGGGTGTGTGTGTACACATGCATGTCAGGTTATCGAAAGTAAGCAGGTTAAAATGCCTCATAAAGTGTTTTACATTCCTGACTGCAGGTTATAAAGTCAGCCCCTCTGTGGGCTTATCTACTGTATACACACATCTAATACAACAGAGCAGCAGCGAGTTCCAGTGAACACCTCCTCCTTTCATGGCAACCTTCTTCATAGTACGCAGAGGTGAACCCTCCAGTGCCCCTAGCAAGCCTGTATATAAACTGTATGAAAGCAGCTAAAACGGCAGGAATTGCTGCTCCAAAACTGGGGAAAAGTAGCTGTAAATCATTGTCACCATTTCTTAACAATAAGGACATTTTTTTCACAGAACAAGCTACCTCTTATTTTACACTATTAGCAGAGAGAAGCCATTTTAACACAAATGCTGGATGCTATTTGGTGTGCTAGCTAGCTAGTTAGCTCTGTGAAAAATCATTGTGTTTTTGATCCACTTGTGTTTTATCTTTGATTTTGTATTCAATATGCAAAGTCTTAAATTCACATTCAGTCTGAACGTTTAAGACGTCCGTTGTTTGTCATGTTGAATAGATAACGTACCAATTAATTCTGTAATTCTGCATGAATTGCTGAATGGTGCATAACCCTGCATTTGATTCTAAACACTGTTGTACACACTTAAACACACACACATGCACGCACGCACACACAAATGGCCGCAGGCATCATTCTTTTATCTTCTTCTTTTTTTTGCCTTCGCCATCTGTTCACACAGCATTATTTTGGGGGTTTCAGCAAAGGTTAATTGTAAAAGATAAGAAGAAGACGCACACACACTGAATCCATGTTACACTGACTCTTGTTAACACACACCAGTAGAAACCAGACAAGCACACTTACCTCAACACATGCCTTAAACACAGTGCTTGTTTTCCCTCATGGTCTCTCTGTCTCTCTCTCTTAAACACACAGACATACGCACACACATACACAGACACACACACATCTTCTCCTAACCTCTGTGGATTATGTAACTGTTATCAGGCCACAGTGACCTCTTGCCACCCTCATTGTCAGGGTCTCAGCAGGGGTTAATTGTCTAATAACTGAACATGTCCGGGCATCACCTCATTTCTGCTGAGGCACACTGGATTCCACTAACACCTGAGAAAAACGAGACTTCCCCTGGCGCAGTGTGTGTGTGTGTGTGTGTGTGTGTGTGTGTGTGTGTGTGTGTGTGTGTGTGCGCGCACGTGTGTGCATGCGTACGTGTGTGCGCATGTGTGTGCGCACGTGTGTGTGTGTGTGTGTGTGTGTGAGAAGAAAATGGCACAGAAATTTATAACAATGTGAAGTGTGGAAACAGGCTTATTGGACACATATCCCCTTTAGCCAGCCACACACACGCATACAGCCACACACACACACACACACACACACACACACACACACACACACACAACATTTTGCTGATTCTGCTGAAGTTCTGACGGACCCAGCGGTGTTAATCCATGTAGAGATGGCAGAATCCAGAACATATTGTAATTGTATGGGATGAAGTGGTGTTTCACCATTCTCTTCCAGTCACAAAGTGGTTTACAGATCATCCCAGGATGGTTTCAATTTTCCTCCCACGCTACTCTCCATTCCTCAGCCCTGCAGAGGAATTCTTCTCCTCATGGAGCCGGAAAATTTATGACCTCTTTTCACATGAACAGAGGTCCCTCTTGGACACAATAAATGCTGGATGTTTGGACGTATCTGCAGAACATTGCAGATGGATGGATCAGGCAGGAGTTTCTTTGTTTTATGTCTATATCTGTAGCTATTCTATGCATGTTTGCTTAATTAATATGTATAGTTTAGTATCTAATTACTGGAATTGCTTGAGTTTCATTTTGTGCACTTGAAATTACTTTATCTACTGAAGCAGAGTTCAGTATTTCTGAGACATACTACAAGATAACACAATCCATAGCATGATGAAGTGACCTTTTTCTAATAATTGAAACTTGATTTGTGCTAAAACAGAAAAAAACAAACATATATATGCTTCAAAGACAAAAGTGATACGTACTGCAATGCGATCTGTACTATACTGTCTGTCTGTAATGAGTGACAATGTGTTAATTTTCGGAGACAATGTCAGTGAGAGTTGATTCTTATACATGTATCAAAGATCTGGTTGCATTAGTGCTTTTTAGAACTTAAACTAAATGCTGTACTGAGTGTGAAGAGTTGAAAAAGCGAATTACCAATTGCATGCAAATCGTTTTGATGTTACAAAAATGCAACCAGGCATCTGTAAATGATTGGTTGCAGCCGGTTGCAGAGGTGTGTTGGCAGCCATACCCAAAGAGCGTTATAATAGTCAAGGTGAGAGATGACCTGTGCTTGTACAAGGAGTTGAGGGACATACTCAGTCAAATAAGATCTGATCTTTTTGATGGTATCTAGTGCAAAGCAACATGACAGATGAAACAAGCCCTGTGAAAGTTATTTGATCATTAATCACGATGCCCAGATTTCCAAAGAAAACCCCTCAACTCTCCCTGCTGTCAGAAAATGTTTTCTTTTTTATTTAGCGAGTAACCACAGTAAAAAACAGACCAAATAAGTAATGTTTCATTTTGTGTTTTATACTCACTGACTTCCTCTTTCTTTTCCCTCTGCATTTATCATTCACTCTCTAACAAGGTGTCAAGGCTTATTAGTGTTGGGAGGACAGAGGGAGAGATCATGTCTTAGCAAAAACAACCCACATGTCATTAACAGTCATGACAATGTGAGGAGAGAAACAAGAAAAGTCATTATTGCAGCTCATTACAAATTTTACCAACACAATAAACTGCTGACCCAGCTTTCACATGTGTATGTCTTGCTGTCCTGAATCGGCAAATGGTGAACTCAAAGCCCTCAATATCTTATTCATCCAAGCAAAGGAATTACTGGAGTTACAGTTGTACTCGTTGTTGTTCATTTGCAGATTGCAGTTAAGCAGAATCTTTCTAAACCTGAATGAGATGGTCCAGGTAGGTAGGGGCTGCGCTAGTGGACACTTATGAAAAGTGGACTGCAGTGGCTGGTTGAAGACCAACCGTGCCGCCACATTTTGGGCCATTTGCAGAGGTTTTACTGGGCTTGCCAGAAGTCATGGCAGGAGATCACCTGTGCCTGTATATTCTTTATATTTATCTAGATAAATATAATGAATGGCCTTATTTATTTATTTTAGAAAACATGTAAAATATTCATTTTCTGTGGTATTGAACCTGGATTCTGGCAAGGCTTCATGTTGTGGCCTCTGTGTTTTACAGCTAATAAGGCCCATATATGGTCATCTACAGACATCTATATGCAAAAAATATGCAGGCTGAAATCAAGATGTCTACTTCAATGTGTTCACACGTCATTACTCAATGCCAGTAGCACTTTCAGTGATTCTGATTGCTGGGAATAAAACTTCAGTTTTACTGTTAAGAGATGAAAACCATGCATGTTCTCCAAATTGTTCAAGAACACTGCTTTGGATAGACGCTGTTGGCTCATTTAACAGGAATCATAAATGAAAAGACAGCTCATTTCACAGTCAAATGAGCTTCAAAGTTCTATAAATGAGTGAGATTCACTTACAGACTGAGAACGATCCATTTCATTTGGCAAACTAAGACAGAACACTGTTGTATTGACATGTATGTCTTGCTTGCATGCTTCTTACCATAGTGTCTTTTATGATGCCACAACCCAGAGTGAGTATTCAGAAACTTTCAGTTGTGCAAAAAGTATTTAGATCTTTTACTTGAGTAAAAGCAACAACACTGGAGTGTTAAAATAGGGAGGAATACCCAGAGTGTTAGCTGCAGGCTAGCAGCTGTGTGTTTGTGTCAACAAACGTACTGGCTCCTTCACATTTATATCATTAGATAATTACATTCAGTTTATTTGTCCCTGCACTACTTTTTGTCATGCTAGCATCATCATTTTCTGGTGATGCTGTCAGTCATTCCACTACTTTAGTCCACACTGAAATCTCTCCATAATTACTTGATGGATTGCCTCAACATTTTATAAAGACATGCATGTTCCCCAGAGCATGAATCCTAATGAGTGTGGTAATCCCCTGGCTTATCTCATGCCACCATGAGGTCAAGTTTTTACTTTGTCCAGTGCTGTGTTTTATGACCCCTCACCATCAGCTGTATTTTGTGTTTACTGTTGGGTAGCTAATGTTCGTATGCTCAGTGGCGTTGCTAGGGTCTCTTGGGGCTCCAAGCAAGAAATCCCACCCCACCCATGCACGCTGCAAAAATTTGTTTTTTGCACACATAAATGCACAATTTCTGGGACATTTGAGATGAATACTGAAAAAATAGATTAGCAGTTCTCAAAGTGAGGTCCAGGGACCAACAGAGGTCCCTGAAAGCCCAGGCCTATCAATAATTGTTGTAAATAAGTGACCGGGGGCTCCAAGCAACTGCCTGGCTTGCCTGTCCACAAGCCCTGCCCCTGCGTATGCTAACATGCTAAACTAAGAAGTGAACATGGTAAACATTATTCCTGCTAAACATCATCATGTTAGCACTGTCATTGTGAGCATTTCAGCATGAAGCACTGCTGTGTCCACGTACAGCCTCACATAGCTGGGAACATGTGATGCTGAATGAGGCTCTGGCAGCCATCAGTCAGGGGCACATACACATTACCACTGCATGGCTAAGTTCAGTACAAAATAAACAGTGAAAGTTCAGGGCATGGACAATCTATATGATTTCCATAATTTTGTTTGGTTTTTGAGCAGCGGTGCATGGAGCTGTCTTATTAAACAATGTCGTTCCTGTTAAACAGTGTTGTACTTGGCATTCCTTGACCATATGTTAATGTTTGAGCATGACAGTTCATTCATGGCCTTTGAAATAATGTAAGGACAAGTCAGTGTCTGCTTCTGTATCTGTCAGAGCTTTCAAGTGCATCTCCTCCTCAAAGTTTAGTTGATTGCATTTCTAATTTCCATACTTAAATCAGTTCACAGACAGCTTTTAAAACATGAGCTGCTTCTGAACCACCTCCAAGACAACAACGTCCATTCTCTGAAAGCTCCAGAAAAAAAATGGTAAGTAGTCCTTCAAATAATATTCTGTCAAAATATATTAAATTCTGCTATTCAAGAGCACAAAAATACTACTTTGTGCACATGATCACCTCAGTTATTCAAATAAATGCTGTCAGAACAACAAATAAGAATAAAAAATTGAGATAAATGATATCAACATCCTAGAAATAATTGTTTCAGAATACTAGATGCTGCATAATGAGTCTGAATCCAGTCATTAACCCAACAACACTTCATTGATTGGGTATAAACTGGAGTATAATTTAATAACAAAACACATAATGAGCCATCCAAACCCACCTGTATAAATATACAAACTGCCAGAAAAGAAAAATATCAGAAATATCTAAAACCAAACGTGAGATTTTATGAGTCTCTGAAGCACTGCTCTGCTTCTCCCTACAGGTGTAATAGCTGGGAGCATTTCCCAACATCATCCTGCATAAGTATGATCATGACTGACAGGATACACACACTTACATCAACACATGCGGCAAGTGGAGCATGCATGCGTCCACATTCAGAGAGAAAAACACATGCTGACCCTCCAGATGTCACAAACAAGAGGAAATGCACACATCAGCAGCAACACACATGCAGACTTGTGTTTCTTTGTGTGTTATTATCAGTCTTGAGTCATTCTGCTGAAGAGTCCATTCACTTACACTGTAATTCAAGTGACAATTGTAGACAATCCAAGAGCACAGAACAGTGTGTGTGTGTGTGTGTGTGTGTGTGTGTGTGTGTGTGTGCGCGTCACTCAGCCTGCTGATAACAGATCATTCAACTGTAATTACTAACCAAGAGTAGCTGTTACATTGTCTCACTTGAGGCCTAAATTCACAAACTGTCACAGCAATTTTTATTTCATTGGTGAGCATGTTTATTTGTTTTTTTTTTGTTTTGTTTTGTTTTTAGGAAAATGCAAATGTGAAACAAAACTCTTTGTCTCAACCACAAGCGTATCTCATTTTAATCTATGCAGCTGTCTACACCGGTTCCACGCAGGCTTGCGTCTCAGCTGCGTCTGTGGGTGCAACCACAGCATGAAGCGTTTATTGACGCTTCAAAGCTACTTTTTCAACATTATTCATGTAAACATGAGGTTCATACCCAATGAAAAGGCACCAAAGAAATATATTCATCTACCTTTTGCAGTCTAGACGGAGCAGAGTGTGCTGTGATTTATAATCACACAGACTCTCCCACATTTGCCCAGCAACTGGGAAGCAAGACAAGACAAGAACTTCTAGGGTATTGAGGAACAGCAGCATAACCTGCCCTGTAAATTTACTGCCTCCAGAACTTCAGTGACACTGCCAACCTTTCCCTCTGCTCCAATCGCGAACACCTCCCTGCCCTTTTGTAGCCACCATTTCTCTCTCTCTCCCTCACTCAACCACACACTCACTATGCACACAACCATATGCATCAGTGCTGATGGAAAAATGGATGCGGAATATTCAAAATCATAGTCAAATTGGACACTGCACAGAAAGGTTGGCTGCTCGACGCTTTGAAATTCGCAGACAAGACAGATCCGGTATAAAAAAGCTGCAGAGTCAGCTGAACACTGCTGTCATGCAAGCACAATGTTGACATGACCTTTGTGGTCTACACAAGGAACAAAGAGAAATTCTGATGTGGCTGTCATGTGATATTTGGAGGTCCAAGAGCAGAATCCTGGTGAGTGTGATGAAAGCTGTCACACATTTTAATTACCTTTCCCCATTGTTTTTCTTCTATATAAAGCACTCACTTTCACTTGGTGCATGTAATGTCTTTCTTGTAAAGCACTTTGAGCTGCAATTTCAGTATGAAAGGTGCTATACAAACAAAGTTTATTATAAAACAGTAACAAGACAAAAGCTGCAAAGCTGTGAACACAATATTTACACAGTTTCAAATTTCAAGTTGATATAGCAAATATGCTAGCAAACAGCTGCTATTCCAGACATCCAGCTGTTACCATCGTGCAGGCCTGTCTGCTCCGAGTGTTTCTTCTTCCCTTCTCCCTGTGTTATGTGTTGTCTGCCTTGGTTTTGCTATCTCCTCTCTTTGTGAGTTTTGCTAATGTTAGTCTGTTGTGGGACTGCCACTTATTGAGTGCTCTGTGTTACAGTTTGTCTGCCTGCCGTGTCAGCATTTGCCTTGCCTCTGAAAACCTAATTCGTCAGAGCTCCCTTTGTTCATTTCAACCCTTCTTATGATGCGCTTTCTGTTGATTGTTTCTTATGTAAAATAAATAATTTTTGTTTTACTGAATTCCTTCTCTGGTCTGCATCTTTGGGTCCTAAGAAAATCATTCAGGCGTTCTGCCTAACACCAGCAGACATAGAACAACATTAAGTCACGTTTGTGTCCTCCTGGTGAAGTCTAATTATTCATTCTCCTTTTGGCTGAGAAAACATCTGGCCTTTTAGATGGTAAATGCTCCACCATAATTCACTTGTTGTCACTGAAAACAGTGGCTTATTGTAGCTGACAGAGAATCTAAAACCAAGACAGTAAAGTTGCAGACCAGAAAACCAAAACAACAAGCTGGAAAACACTAAAACACTCTGTGGAGCGGAGGGAGCTGCAGAGTCGGCCATGATTTTATATGAGTTTGTCATTATGACTGAGCCTTTTCAAGTACAAATAGTCATGCCATCATTTGATAACTGGGATTAACAGGGATGCATATAAATACTCCTCACACCATGCAACAGATCCAACCTAGAATCAGTTTGTGGAAAGCAAGATATTATTACCTCACCAGCTCAAGAGGTGTTTATGTGGATGCTGTGTGGACGTGTCTCCTTTGCCCACAAGTGGCCATTTACTAAAAACCTTTCCACCAACCAAATCAAATTAGGACCCTTGAGGTATAATATAAGTACTGAAGTTTTAGGGGTAAAGGATGGATGTCAAGCCGGTTGCACACTGTGGGGGTGATGGAGCGGACAGATTTCTGCAGAGACCAGTGGAGTTGCAGCACATTGTCACAGGGGGTGTGACATGATTCCTCGCAGTGCATTTTTTTCTCATCATCCTGTCACTGCAGAACAAAACAGCTCTGAAAAATAAAACAACACAGTTTGGTCACAGAGTCCTTTTTGTTATGATTTCCACACTAAAGCACTTGACTGTGTGACAAGTTGTGTTTACTGTCAGAATAGTAGGAGCTCTTCAAGTACTTACTCATGGGTAAACAGTTCAGAGTGACATGGCGTGGCTTTCAACAGGCCCACTGAGTATGGTCTGTCCAAAAAGAACCATGCCTCCATAAACAGCAGAGCTCTGCATTATTGATAAGGCTGGGATGACACTTGGTGTTTGCCAGTGGAGGTTTGCCATTTTCAAGCACAGATCCTGGTGCTGATGTATTATTCTGTCATATTTGCATGCAGCACCTTCACTGCAGTGCATCTGATATATTCTACTTATGCCTCCTCAACACATTTAGAAACTACCACCAATGTTGTTTTGCCTTATTTTGTCTGAAAATACATGAATGATTGGTAAATACTGGATGAATTATTCAAAACTCACTAATCTTTTCACTGAACGACACAAGATATTTTGAACTACTTTAATACTATATTACAGCAAAGCATTCATCAGAAAATGGACAGATAATTGAGACTGTCCTCCCCAGAAAACTGACAGCATCAGTCAAAGGAGACAATCCAAAAATCTGTTTACAGTCAAGTGACAAAGCTGGAGGAGAGCAAAGGAGGAGGTCATGTGATGTAACAGAGTAGTGGAGTGTGCAGAAGAAAGATAATAACCAAGTGGTGATTGCTGTAAGCATAATGACAAGACCCAAGCTGTAGTCTTAACTCTGTAGCACACCCACTTTCTTGTTTTTTATTTAATCTGACATCTGCATCTGACAGGTTCATTGTAGATAAGATCTGCCTTATCTAATATGACTTTAAAAACGTGATAAAGATGACACTGGTGATGATTTTATTCATACAAATTAGATAAATGCAATAATAAAGTAGAGGTTCTGAGGCCCAAAAGGAACAAGCTCCCACCCTAAGTGACTTGTTCTGGTGCAGGTCAACACTTTGCAGGGTAGCTCTCTGCTATCATTGTGTGAGTGTGTGAATGGAAAAAAAAAGAAAGAAAGAAAGATAAAATGTTGTTGTTTTGCAGACATTATATCAATATGAAAACAACGACAACCGTGACACAATTAATCTAAAAATAAATCAAAAGATCTATCAACAATAAAAGTAATTTGTTAATTTGAAGCACAACATTTCAAACTTCATATAAGTGACAAAATGATAAAACATCTTCAAGGCTAAGTTAAGCATATTGTTGTGTTTCATGTGTGCTCCTTCGTGTGTCTTGATTTTCAAGTTCAGTGACAGAAAATAAGCTGAGATTCAGATCTGTCAGGTAAAAACAAGGTAATTTGTAGAAAAGGTCTCCATCATAATCCCTCTCATACTAGTTTTCTACCTCCCCACCTTCTTTCCTTTTCATCTTATTTTCCTCTGGTCCTCTTTGCTTCCTTCCTTTTTTAACACTCCACTGTGAATTAGGATGAGAGTGCTCAGCAGCATCACCACTCTCTCACCACCCTGTGATGTTAAGTACAATAAACAAAAGTGAGGTCCATAAGGTACATAATGACAATAGTTTTTCCAGTCAGTTTTCCATTCTTTTCTTTGCTCGCTCCCTTGCCTCTTCTCTTTCTAAAGACAAGAAAAAGCATTTGAGCATTAACAGGCGAGCCGTGTCTTTCTGCTTGTTCATTTAATCTGTCTTGTATGCACTGACTTTACTGCCGGCATTATAATATTGCCAAAGCAGTAAACAAAATGCAAATTGTTGCATTAGTTTGTTTATTTAGATTGTTGGAGCAGAGGAATGATGGGAGGAGGAGGTGTGGGGAGGAAATGAAGTTGTGCATATTCTATGTCCTGAGGTGGTCACTGTGTGCAACGTGGGCTTCTTTGTTTCTGTTGTTTGACCTCAATAAACCAAATTCCTGGTGACTATGTTGAAATGGCAATAAGGTACCTTCAATCTTGAGATAAGAGGGAAAATTGTTATTCTGAAAAGGGACCATTCTGTCTAATTTTGGTTCTTTATGTATATTTTAATGTGAACACTTTTGTGCTTTCACTATATGGTATGGTATGTATGGTACTATATGGTATGTATGGTTTTGAATGCAGAACTTGTACTTGGAGCAGAGTATTTCTATGCTGTGGTGTTGCTACTTTACTTAAGTAAAAGACATACACATAAGCATACATTGTGGGTAGATAAGTTTGTAACCTGAATGTGTATTTCTACTGTTTACTGTTTAACATGCATAATGATGACTTTCTGGAGTTGTAAAATAGTGTCTGTGTGAATGATAAACTATTGTATTTAGCACTTTGGTGTCTATTAAGCCTTTAAACAGCAGCTGTGGCCCAGGTGGTTGAGCCCAAGTGTGCATGGTTAAAAAAGGTTATTATGAGCAGGTAGTCTAGCCACGTTCTATGAATGTGTGTGAACGGACGAATGTAGACTTGTGTTGTGAACGTGCTTTGAGTGGTTGTCAGACTAGAAAAGTGCTATATAAATACAGTTCATTTATCATTTAAATATCTATTTCTCCAACTAAAACTTCCAGGATTTGCAGCCACAGCAGTGTCTGAAGCAGTGCACCCATCTTGGCTCAACTTGGCTCCATGTTTAACAGCAGTCATTCCTAAGCCACTTCCAGTCATGCTGATCACATCATCAAATCAGTGATCACAGCTGGTGAGAAAAGATTGTCTTTTATTGCCACACAGCCCTTACAGGGCAGGTCCACTGTTTCAAAATTTTGGGGGTAAAAACACAGCTGGAGCAGAGCAGAGTTTGAAAAGGAAGGAATGGAAACTGGGTAGGGGCAGTTATGTGGATGAGGCAGGTATGTCAAGTATATATTTGGCACACAAAATACTTAAGAGAACTGTAAAATAAATAAATAAAAAATGATGCAATAGATATGTCTACAAAACATTGTGTGTTGCTTAGTGTGTGAGAGAGTGTGATGGAGGGAAAGAGAATACAAAGAGAGAAGGGAAAGGGAAACTGCGCTTCTCGCTTCAGCTATTTTCTTTTCTATCCAGAGGATCCTGAAGCTGAGGGGAAAAGATTTGCCCAAACAAAAAAAGTCTATTTTGTGGTGATTCTTGTGCCTGTGTGTCAAGTGTGGGCTGGGCTGTGTGAGGGAAATAACAAATATTGTGATGCTTGAAAAGTGTGTATTTTGCACAGACAGACAGTTGAAACCAGGACATATTGATATATTTCAGAGTTTCCTCGGGACACTGGGGTGCTCCATTTAAATCCAGGACTGTAAACCAGGACATGTGGTCACCCTAATTTAAAAGTTCTCATTTTCATAACCCTGAGGTTTAAAGTTTGCTGTCAGTTTCACTGTCATCTGGACTGAGAAAAACTCAAATTCAAACAAAACACAATTCTTTTCTGAGAGGAAACGATACGTTCACTCCAGGCTGTGGATTTATGTAGAAATGTCTACAGCTGGTGGAATTCAATCCAAACAGAGCTTGCTATATACAAAATGGGCACAAAATTGGTGTATAAAAATGAATGCATGAATGGATGACAGCCGTGACATCAAGCAAAAGTAAAAAATGTTTTGCCAGCCAAGGCACAATTACATAAATGCCAGTCTGATTACTGTATACAATTCATTTCCATATAAATGTCTTTCTCCCGCTGAGCAATCAGGTTTCACATGCAACATGCAGACCACAACTCACATTCCAAAGTTCAGTCATTCCACACATTTCAATTTAAATTCACTATATAAGGCAGTGGATTCTGTTTTGTTTTTCTGCTTCCTGTGTCTCTCTTTTACACACTCACACACACATTTGACATCTTACCTAAAGAGTAAGGACCAGCTGAATGAAAGGATTTGGAAACACTGTGCTAATTCCTATTCTCTACAGTTTCTCACACAGTCGTATCTTCTACATATCATCAAAACAGGCTGCAGCTTTTACGTGTGAAATTCTTAAAATTAAGGTGTGTGTGTGTGTGTGTGTGTGTGTGTGTGTTTACAGTATGTGTGTTAATAAATGCACATACATTCTGCAAATGTAGAACGCTATTGAAGGAGTTATTATTTATTCATGCATGCATACAGTACAGTCGTAAAATACAGTTCTTTTACTTTCTACATTTAAGGACTGTTTTTTTTTTCACAAACTGGTGAAAGCAATGTTACATTTGTAGTTCCCAAAATGCATTAGTTAATGTGATACAATATTATACAGCAGCTATGAGTCATTGTTTTGGTTATTTTACAACGGTGAGCTGTAAAGTAAGTGATATTTTCGAGAGTAAAACAATTCATTTTCATTGGATTGTGAGGGGAAAAAAAGATTATTATGGGAAATTCTTGTAGTTATCTGAACAGTTTCGAGGTCCAGAGTTTTCTTGTAAGCAAACAAAGTTATGTTTCTTCTCAGTGTTTCTCACCAAAGTGCATCATGTGCATCCTTGAGGCCTAAACGAGGACCCACAAGGTTCACATTTGTGCTTTTTAATGAAATGTCTCAACAACATTTGGATGGATTGCCATGAAATTTGGAACAGTCATGTTACCCTCAGGATTATTTGTCAAGCACCATTATCAAGTCAGTATGACCTGCAAAACCAATGACACTTTCATCAACCTCAGCCATAATTTAATTGAGCACAAAAGACACATAATGGAACTAGGTAGTGCCGAAGAAGAAGGAGGCTCCTATGTGAAAATCTACATGAAGGACCGGGCTCTATTTTATCATTTGTTGTTGAGCCATGTCAAGTTTTGTATGATGTGTCGTGTTGGTTTCTCCTCATCTGGGCTGGGGAAACTTGTAATCATGTTTCATATCTCAGAATGATAAAACAGTTTATGAAAATGAGATCAATGTTTCATAATGATGAGAAACCGAGGTGATTATCACGAGAAAACATCCAAGAATTTTTATTTGGTGAATGTATTACATACAGAAAATCTTTACTTACCACACTAAATATATGCTTTCTCTGTTATTACACATTCAGACGCTTCATTGGTATCGACCCCAAGAGAGGAACAAAGGCCAGCAAGGGGACGGTGGTGTCCAAGAGGCAAATGTTGATCTACATGTGACTGTCCTCATAAAAACATCATGGACTCTTAGTGGAAATTTGGGCCAGTGACCACCATGAGTGAATGATGGGAGCCAGCTATTTTTTTCTTTCTTGTGTGCAATTGCGCATGTCTAGCAACAGCAACTGATGAACAGAGTGGATGCAAACAGCAGAAAACAAGATGAGTGACAGTCGCAAACTATGTAGCATTTGGGTACATTTCAATAACATAGATAACATAAATGTAGAATGTAGAATTGTAAAATGTAAAAATCAGGCAGGGTCTACTAACAACCTTCAAAGGAATATTAGAGGTATACATCCAACATGCAGTTAGAAGAAGTAAGGAAAGTTAGCATGCCCACCACAGAACATGGAAAAGTCAGTGCATCTACTGGAACACTCGCTGCACTGGTGTCTACAGCCAGACCTCAGGCATCACAACTCATTGCAACCCAGAGCTTTATAAGTCAGTTGATCCCAAAGGCCATGACCCCAACAAGACAGACCACTGTTAATGAGGAATTGGCCAAAATGATTCCAAGTGATTTCCAATCATTATCAATTGTGGCGGGCAATGATGTAGGAAGAGTACAAGAGCCATAGGGAAGATGAACTCTACCCAATGCCAGAGCAGAATGCCAAAACTGAGACTCAAACAAGAATATGTTACGAGGTGGATTTTAAAGTATATGCTAAAACATGTTCTGCGACTGCTTTCACTGCATCTATGGAAATAAAGTTCAACTCAATAGAACACAAGAATGTTCTTTCAGAAACTACCACACTGGACTGAAGGTTCAGAAAGCTGGCCTTTAAAGACAACAGAGCTGCTGATGTTGTAGAAGGGCTTCAAGGAATAACAGCAGCAGCAGTAAGATGCAGCCCCAGCAGCCAGCCAGCTCCACCACCAGGAAAAAACATAAAAAACAAACATAAAATCTTCAAAGTTCCTCTCTATTGGAGATGGTTTCTGATTGACTTGGACCTTGAAACTAAATAAGCCTTCTGAAAAGACGAGGCCTTATGCAACATGAAGTAAAAGGACACATTTTGTATTGTTACATATTGTACATTCGTGGAATTATCCCACAGAAGGACTGGAAGAATAAACAGGTTGTCAAAAGTCCCATTTTGGTTTGTTTGTACCCACTTCAAACAATGCAGCATCACAAGAAATCCCTCAGGACGGAAGAGCATTTCTGAAGGTCCTTCTTGGCGGGTCCTTGAAAGCTGTTGTGATGGAGGAAAAACATTGGAAGTCATTTGTAGATGACAAGCTGCCATAAAACTCTCACCCGAGGCTCTCAAAGCATCCAGCCTCGCCTTTCTACTTCAAGAAGTTTCCTTTTTTCACTTGTTTGTGTCTTGACCTAGACAGATAGAAAATATTAGTATCATTATTGGCTACCCTGTCAAAACATAAATACAGTAAAGACACTTAAACCATTTTAAGAGCTTGAAATCTTAGGTTCCTTCTGACCATTTTAAAAAAGGAGTTAGTGTAGATAATTCTGTAGGTAGCTAATAAGCTAATAAACTGTTTGCTAACAAGTTCACCGCATCAAATGTAGGAATGTTGTATCCAGAGCTTGTCTTCGCTGCCTCCCCTCAAAGGTTTAAAGACAGAACAGACACTGGATGTCCATGAACAAAGTTTAAAACCTTTTCCACTCAAAATGAATGCCAGCACAAACATGTTAGTAGATCACTGCCTTCCTGTCGAACAGGAGACAGCACATGAAGCTGGAGAAACTATGACCATTAGCTTTCAGGGCTGCATCCTTTCTTCTCTGCTCTTCCCTCTGTGCATCAACAGCCATACCTACAGTCATCAGTCTGTGAAGCTCTTCAAGTTTGTGGATGACACCACCCTCACTGGAGTCATCTCTGGTTGGGATGAGTCTGCCTCCAGGTGGGAGAGTGACCATGTGGTGACCAGGTGCAGCCAGAACAACTTGCAGCTCAGCACTCCAAAGACAGCGCAGATGGTTGTGGACCCCACTGAGTTGCAGTGAACTGCAATTATTCTTTAACATTTTATCCTGTGGTGATGTTACATTTGCCATTAAGTAATATGTTCTGTCATTGGCTGAAGGTTTGTGAATATCACTGACACCTTATGACCTAAAAACATGTATGCCTGTCTATAAAGTCCTGCACAGACAGTTTAATAAATCAGCAATAAAAAAAATATCTGGCGTTTCAACCCAGTCATTCAGAGTCAACAGAGCGCCAATGTTTAGGTTAAGATTAAGGAAAGACCTTGATCTATATAAAAAGTCAACACACAACTTATATGAAATTATGAATCAGAACATGCTCCCAGGCCTACTGCGTTAAAGGCTTTCGGTGCTTCATACCTACTGCACTGGCAGTGAATATCTGCATCTGATAAAAATTATGACCATAAATACTGCATCCACTTCCCCGACCCTGCAAGCACCCTGTCAAATATGCATAGAGTAAATAAATATCCTAAAACAGCTGGTAAATCAGAGAATCTGATGTGCCCTTTCCTCCTACTTCCAGCAATAACTGGCAGCTTCACACATCAATACTCCTTCATTTTAGCATCACTTCCAAGCCAAGTAACTTCTCTCTCCCACAGTTTATTCCTGCAGGCAGACTTGGCAAAGCAAGAGGCCCATGTCCTCCTGAAATGCCTTGCTTGGCACAAATATAGAGGGAGAAAGTGGAAGGCTTTGAACTGATTATGTAAGTGCACAGGTCTGGACTGCTACAGATGCACACATACTCACAAACACACACATGCACATGCCATTGAAAATCTGTGTGTGTGTGTGCATTTCTTCTGATGAGGAAGAAACTTTAGATCAGAAAACAGAGATGAGGTGACATCATAGTGTGTAAAGAGAAAGTATGAACATCGAATAAACATATAATGTAGTAGTCATTAAAAATGATCAATTACATTTTGGTAAGAAAGGTGTTATTATGACCAATAGAACTGATTGCTCAAGCTACAACAACTAGACCCAATGTGTGATAAAATGTAGTTTCTTCTTGTTTTAGTATTGGCTTTTATTAGGATGGGTAGCCTTGTCAATCACTTTACATCAACTCTCTTGTTTCATATTTGGCACACAGCAATGACACTCACCCATACATTCTGTGGCAAAATTAACATAAGCAACCCTATCACATCACACAAATAATTTGATGTACTGTTTACATCGAAAATATTGCTTGAGAAATGCACTTACAACACATATACATGAGCATCCCTTAACACAAGCAGACCTGCAACTGTCCATTTTCTCTCTCTTCATTTAAGGTTATCCCTCTTTTCACATTAACACTTCCTACTGATGAATAATAGATTACAGTGAACTTCTACCGGGCTCACTCTCTCACTCATATTTTGGCTGCACTAAAGAAGAGGAGAGGAGAGATGAGGGCTTTCATTCCAGTGCTCATGGGGCAGTTGGTATGTTGAACCACTTCAAAGGGTAGAAAGGTAGCAATAGAAACCTTGTATTTCTAAAAGTTGGACTTTACAGCAGTTTCCTATTCATAGCCATGGGTTTTTCAAACTCAGAATGGGTTTTGTCAAGTTTCATGGTCAGTGGGGTCATAACAGTTACTCAATATGCTGAGGAAAATGTTGCATATGCTAAATCAGTGTTTGATTTATATATTCCACTACACACAGGAGGTTTATTCTACCAGCAAAGGAGCAGAAGGGGTGGGATCCAGGGGTGGGGTACTGGAGCATTGTTGCTGATGCTGGAGCTTGAGGGTTTCTAACACCAGCACCCCTACAAGCTCCAGCATTTCACTGATCCACTGAGCAAAGAAAATAGGTTTCTCCTCCACTGCCAACATGTCATGTGCTTCCTGAAGAAGAAAGGTAATGTGATGTAAAGGTCCAGGCAGAGGTCTGGTGAGAGCGCTGGTTTTCTACGACAGTCTTGATACTCACTGGGAAGTCAGTCCTCAAAGACAGTACCAGAGTGGGAGCTGAGGCGGTGAAGAATGAGCTGGACGTGTCAGTGTGTCAGTCGCACTCTGGCTTACTGTCCTCATTGAGTTTGTCACATAAGTCAGTCCAAGCAAAGACCCTCTTTCAAACCAAAGAGAGGACCCTCCCAGAAAAAAACCCTCAAGAAACTTCATCTCATCAGTTGCTCTGTCAGAAGTCAGGCAGTTGGGGCAGGCAGGACCACAACAGCAATGAGACTGTGACAATGGCAGCCACAGATTGTTTTTTAGCATTGTCAGTCACTTCTAAGTTATACTTTAAATGTTATCCTTGTGAGGATGACATACTACTCAAGAAAACAAACTAGAAAATTGCTGATCTTGAGGATATTTGATGGCTCATGAACAGCTTCATGGATGTGGCTTTCAGAAAGTCCAAATAGACTGCCTCTCTCAGCACAGCCATCAGTGATTGCAGGAGAGATTCCGACACGGGCTGCCTTACGCTCTTACCTAAGCATCCCCAACCGCTACATGGCCCTGTCGGACAACCCTCTGGCCCACCCACCTCCTGTCTCAAACTCATCCCAATCTGGACCCCTGACTGAAAGTGGTGCCTGCCAACACTGCAGCTTTCCGACCATTGGTTGTTAGTAGTGCTCTGGTGGCTCATCCTGAACTTTTTTTATGATTACTGAGACATGGCTTTCCCCATGGGACACTGCTCCCCTGACTAAAGCTAGACCTCTTGACTTAACATATTTTCAAAAACCCAGACCCTCTGGAAGAGAAGGTGGTCCAGCTCTATACAAGTCAGGTCTTAAGAGCCATCCTGTTAGTCTTGGTCATTTTATTTTCTTTGAAGTGTTAAGTTTCTGACCCTCCCTCAAACTCTTTTAACTTATTAGCCAGTGAAATCAGTTAATTGTTTTATTATTTATTATTTTACTTTTCTGAGCTTTATTCTAGATAATACAGGGTGCTTAAGCTTGGGGATTGTAATATTCATGTATGTTGTCCTTCCAGTTCCCTCTTCTTCCCCCTTATTTGTTTTAGATCTTATAGACTCCTTTAACCTCATTCAGTTTGCTAAAGGGCCCACATACTGTAAAGGTCACACCCTAGACCTCATACTCTCATCTGGTTTCTCGAGAGAGGATTAATTTGGTGGAAATGTTTGGAAGTGTAAGCGCTGTTGTCTTCAAAGTTCCACTACAGCTCTCTATTCCCAGTCCCTACCAACAATGTACTCTCCACATCCTTATCTCTGGTTCTGCAGTTAAATTATCTGATGCTTTTAATTCATCATCCTTTCATTCCACTATGTCTCCTCTTAATCAAGTTTCACTGTTAAATTAATTTAACATTTAGTATCTATCCATCCTCGACCAAATTGCAACTACTTAAAACTAAGAAACTAAAATTCAAATAACCTCCCCTGCTAAATGATCACATCCAAGCCTTTAAAAAGCTACAGGAAACCTGAACAACAATGGCAGGTCAAAAAGACGCACGTAACAACCTTAAAAGCTAAATGTCAATATATCAGAAAGCAGTTGAGGATGCAAGACCAGGTTACCTTTCTGAACTAATATCTACAAATAACCACAATCCTTATGTGGTTATTTGTTGATTCTGTCATCAGGGGTTCATCCACTCATTCCTACAAGTCTGAAAAACATCTTGCTAATTTTGGAAATAAGGTGGAGAATATCATGTCCCAATCCAGCCTGATCCTTGCATTCTTTCCATTCCCCATGTTCATTCTACCCCTTTTACTCAATTTCAACACATTACAATGTCAGTTAGAAAGTACAGTATCCCATATGAACTCATCTTCCTGCATCTTACATATCATCCCCATTAAGTTGCTTAAGGAGGAATATCCTGCTCTTTGTCCTGGTGTTTTGCAGAGTTTTAACAGTTCTCTGACCTCTACTTCTTTTCAGGACAGTTTTATGCATGCCATTGTTCACCCACTACTAAAAAAAAAGGAAGGAAAATGACTAATTTGGAGCCTGAGCCTGCTTTCCTTAAGTAACTATAGAACAATCACAAAACTGTCTTCTTTATCTAAGGCTCTAGAGAAAGTAATTTCATCCCAGCTGATATCTTTTCTGAACAGTAATAACGTTTTTCACAGTTTCCGGTCAGGCTGTAGAGGACTCCATAGTGCAGAGACGGCACTTGTTAAGGTTACTAATGACCTGCTGCTAACTGCAAACAGAGACAACTGCTCAATTTTAGTTCCTTTAGATTAAAGTGCTGCCTCTTGACACATAGCAACCCCTCACATCATTTGGAAACTTAAGTAAGCATTAAGGGTTCAGCTCTTAGCTTATTACCCATACTCCTCTCCAACACAACTTTTTCTGTCATTCTGGGTAACTCTTCTTCCTGGTCAGCTCAGTTGAACTGTGGTGCTCCTCAAGGCTAGGCTCTTGTCCCTGCACTGTTTTCTGTATACATGCCACCTCTTGGCCAGGTTATTCAATATCATGATGTTCACCATTTTCATTTTGAAACACTCAGTAAAAGTTGTTAAAACCCACAGATTCTAGCAGCCTAGCTACTTTCACAAGGTGCCTCTCTGATATTAAATTCTGCTTGTCTCAAAATTTCTGAAATCATTTTGTTCTGTCCCCTGAATTCCTTCAGCTCCTTTGCCACTAACTTAGGTGGTCTCACAAATAATATGACACAGGCGGGTAGGAATAGAGGGGTAATATTTTAAACCTCTTTGCTAACCTGTTTTGACCATCAAGTCAAAAGTGTTATTCAGTCATATTTCTTCCGGCTCAAGTTAATCTCTAAAATTAGGTCATTTTTATCAATTGTTGATCCACAGAAAATGTTTTTATCTATTCTTGGCTTGATTACTGCGATGCACTTTACTCAGGTATCAGACAGGGCTCCCTCCACTGTCATCATCCTCAAAATGAGCAAAATGCTCAACTCTGCTCTCTCTTGCTGGGACAAAGAGCATGACCAGATTATCCCTGTGCTTGTGTCTCTACATTGGCTCCCCGTTAGACTTTAGAATTTGTTAGAATTTAAAAATGTTATTGCTCGCTTTCAAGGCCTTAAATGGCTTTGCTCTGAAATACATTTCTGATTCATTGACCTGGTATGTGCACTCTCGACCATTAAGGCCCGCAGATGGAGCCCTGCTGGCAACTCCCACGTCATGGTTTGTGACTTTTGCTATTAGAGCCCCCACACTATGAAACTTTCTGCCTAATGAACTTAGATACACTGGTTTCTAGCTTCTTTTAAAACAAAAACTTTTCTTTTGGTGAAAGCTTTTGGAAATCTTTGATGTACATTTTTATCTGTATCGTTTTTATTCTTGTTTATTCAATCTTATTCACTTCATTACCTTTGCCTGAGCTTTTTTCCCATTTTATCTATTAAGTTTAGGCATTTGGGTCAAAAAAGACCCAAATGCAGGACACTCAGGAAGGAAGGTTGTAGAACAAAAAGCAAGTTTTAATAACCAAAGCTGAATTCAAACAAGCCAAACAAAACACAAATTACTAAACTAATCACAGACTAATAGAACACAGACAGGCAACAAATGCAGACCACCAGAAAGCTGAAATACATGAGAGGAAAGACTAGTGAGGACAGATAAAACTAATCTGCAATCAAATAGGTGGGTAAATAAGTAAAACAAAACACAACACATGAGGAGAAAACATGACAGCATAAATAAGACCAGCAAATGCAATATAAGTAAAATATAAAGATGAGAACAGTAAAAGGACCCAATGCATGAAACAATAAAAAGCAGTAACCTGTAACACATTCTCACTCCAAGCTTGTAACATACAGATGCTTGATCAGGGCTCCTTTTGGCCTCACTTGTTAAGGTACTGCCCACTCCTCTGGTGTCATTTTTTCAACATGCAGGGCTCCTGGGTCAAGTTAGTGACATCCAGTGAGACTTTCAGAATAAAGCTTGCTGAGAACAAAAATGACACACGTGGTTAACGTGAAACGGTCTGGCTCAAAATAAGAATGTTATTTACTCATGCTACTTACTTACATTAAATTACATTATGTTACATTACTTCACTTACACAAGAAATCAAGCTGCACTTTGGTTTCACAAGGGACTCCAATCCTGGTCTCCGGGGTGAAAGTCTTGTGTTTCTCCCATCCAACAACCCCACCTTCCTCCAAAAGTAGACTTTTCTCACTCTTTATACTATGTCACCTGACGTGGTGGGAGTGAGAACAGGCTGGATATAGAAGTCTTGAAAAATTACACTAGAGGGGTACCCAGCACCTTAGACTGAGACCAAGTGTCCAAATGTGATGAGTTACGTGTGAGAATGAGTGGAATTGTCATAAACACCCAGCACCAAAAAATATACAACAACAAGCAAAAACAGCCAAAACAGCAATAACAAAATGACATTCAATTTTTAAAGTGTCTTTCCTTCTGAAATACAGATTGAAAGAAAATCTGTTTTCAATCTGTCCGGTGTTGATGGAGAGCATATTCCATCTGAAAGAACCTCAATAAAGAACTCTTCTCATTATGAGATTTGTTCGTGGTGAAAACGATTTGTATGAATAACAGAAGACTACATTTTAATTTAGCCTCCACACTTAGCCAAGACAATTGTTTGTGCGTCTCACACACATTAGCACAGAATGAACAGTGTAGAACTAATCTGGCAGCTCTGTTCTGTAAGGTGTGCAGTTTTTTCAATGTTTTTCAGCAGCACTCGAACAGATGACTGGGCAGTACTCCAGGTGTGACACAACAAGTGACCTAACAGCATCAATCAGAACAGAGGGTGGAACAAATGCAGATCACTTCCTTGAAATGCAATGTCCTTTCCCTTCTTGGAGACGATGTAATCCATCTGATCAGACCAAGACAGTAAGTTATCTCATTTAACACCAAATGCATAAGTCATAATATTTGTAGTGACCCCTTCGCCTATCAAAACAGGCCACAACGGTTGCTGATGGATTGTTTCGACGCGTGAATAAATGATGAAATGTCCACTCCACTGGTTGCAGTTCAAAATGATAACAATGGTGATTTATTAATTACAATGCGGTGCGTCGGTTTCCACAAGGTTTCAAAGTAAATGCATAGCGGGCCAAACTTCCACTTTACACCACATAGTCTATTGACCAATATAGACCAGAAAAATAACAAAACGCACAGCAAAGGAAAAAACAAAACCTCACTGTCAGACGCCACGGTCTAAAACTGTTTGCCTTCACCAACCAGCAACACCTGAGTCCACTCGTCAGATTGATTAAATAGACCTTTGGCAAATCAGCAGCAACGCTCCCCCAAGTGGTGGGAGGTCGAAATCCACCATATAAACCAAAAATAAAGACATAACAGAAATGGCTCTTACAATATTATTTGTCCTTCTTCAGTCTTTACACAGTAAATTGCTTCTTAGACAGCAATTTGTTTTTGACAGACTGCACAACCAGTTTCAACAGTATTTCTTTTTAAACGATGACTGAATGGGCATCTGATGTAATTACACAAATGATTAAATTAGTCAAGGTGTTTGTCTTCAGCCTGCTTAATCCAGTTGATGAGCTGTGTTCAACAAGATAGTCACAACATCCTTGTCCCCTCATTGTATACAAATCACCCCTGGCCTGTCTTCAGTGAGTATCAAAGTGCTCTGTCATTTAACAATGCATGCAAGCAACTCTTTCCCTTCTCTTCCTTAATCCTGTCATATACTACTTCTGAAGCGTAGACCTGAGCACCTGAGTAAGTTTACAATGATTGATGAGTCCTCATCTTCATTGCCTCTGGAAAGTATTCCTTCACTAAAAAGAGACTAGCGCTGAAAGGACTATTATCTCAGTGCCGCCTGTCGTACAGTCACGCTTGCCTGCTGTGTGTGTGGGCTAGCTCCTGTCTGTCTGCATCTGCTGCCCTGTCTATCTCTGCTGGCCTGCTCGGGGGATTGCCTGTCAAACTGACTGGCTATGTGGCTCAGCTGGTGCATCTGGCACTGCTGCTGTAAACACTGACTGCCGGGGCTCTTCTCCCTTCTCTTTTGGATACATTTTGAAAGGTTTGGTGCAATATAATATACATCTGAGCAAAAACAATCAGTTTAGGGATGTATTAAAATGTGTATTATATGTTGCATATTCAAGCGTGAACATGCTATGCTGTGGAAGAGACAGACTCACTTTTTACATTGCCACCACATTTCAAATGTTTGACCTCTTTTCAACCAGGCATATGTTATGCTTTTTGAGGGCAAAGTCCCTGCTGACTATTTAGCTGCCAACCTTTAGTGTGATCTGACAGCATTACAATTAACCACCAAAGCAGAGGTCTTCACAAGTCCATAATGTTGGACCTGATCCAAAACCTACCCCCTAGAAAACCTACCCAAACTGACATCCATTACTCAAGCTTCAAAAAGAGAGACTGATCCAAAAAGGACCCAAGGACAGTCAGATCTCATCCAAATGCTATAATTAGACACAATCCTGAATACAGTCAGCCTGAACAGAGAACACCAACACTAGCATGGTACTCTATCAACTAATGACCTTCCATGATTAAAAAGAGGAGCAGCACTTATCCAACTGCAGTTTACAGTTCATACTCTCTATCTAACCTCAGAAAACACATTCTGCAATTATTATGATGCTGCACTTGATCACATCTGATAAAAAGTTGAGTTAGGGCCACATTGGACATTTGTCATGACATTTGACAAATGCTTTTTTTTTTTTTTTTCCTGGGCACATAAAAATGAAATTCTATTCACCTCCACTGTATTAGGTTGGAGACAGATCTCAGAATCTCATAGTT
This sequence comes from Chaetodon trifasciatus, assembly GCA_037975065.1. Classification (NCBI taxonomy): domain Eukaryota; kingdom Metazoa; phylum Chordata; class Actinopteri; order Chaetodontiformes; family Chaetodontidae; genus Chaetodon; species Chaetodon trifasciatus. Next base: position 10,743,403 of record JBBMOE010000010.1, read on the forward strand.
CCTATTTGTGAGTATTACCATTGAACAGGGTGTTAGCATCTGATAAGCCCTTAAAAAATGCTTCACTCTGTAGCTCAAGCGAGTATTCCAGTAGCTAGAGCAACATGCCCTCACCAATGCAGCCTGCTAATGCCCTAGTGTCCTTGTGAAAATCAATCAGATTTTTATTATCATTATTGTTATTATTTTAATTGTAGCCAGCTGATGCCTCAAGATGAAAAGTCTCTTCATGAACAGATTTCTCTGGGAACATAACTGTATGTCAGGATCTTTCATGTTGGACCAAGGTAATGGACCGACTGACATTTGCCACACTGCTAACACACCTTAATAGAAGTGACCGAGCCTTACAGATGGACCACATTAATTGTTTTGATGTCCAGGAACGTATCCTAACTTGACGAGTTAACGCACTGACAATTCACAAGAACCGATCTGTGGGGCATAACAGACTGTGATGTTAAAATTATACCACAGGTAAGATGAAGGAATAAATGAGCTGCTTTAGTGGAACTCCACCTCTCTGGATTTGTTTAGCCACTGCAAATGGCTTTCTAATTATCTACTTCTAATTATCTACCATCACTGTTTACTGCCCAGTTTTGAATCACAATTAAGAATTTAAAAACATAAACTCTTTCCTCATGTGTATGAGACATGACAGTGTTTGGGATTTTACAACAGTGTTCAGATGCATCAGTTCCCAGAGCTTCCTTGATCAGCAGTGTTTATGATTTGGTGCACGACAGTCAAACGAACCACTGAACCAGCTGATCCATGCTGATCCAAGTGATCAGCTGTGTGGCTGGCAGGTAGGAAACACTAGAAATGTGTGTGTGTGTGTGTGTGTGTGTGTGTGTGTGTGTGTGTGTGTGTGTGTGTGTGTGCTTGTACTTGCTGCCTAGTGAAGAGTGGAACCAACAGAAAGAGGACATTTTTGGAAAATGCAGACATTTTGGAAAGTACTGACAATTTCAGAGGGCTGTTTCAGGGTTTACACTTAATTGTATTTAATCAGGGTGGCCTCTTCCCCCTGCCCTTGGTGCCACCCCTGGCCATATAAAAATTTTGAACACATGTACCACACTAAGCTCTGTGATGGATGGTACTGCTTCTGTTTGGCGAGGCATTTGATGTCAGATGGTAGTGATGATGATGATGATGATGATGATGATGATGATGATGATGATGATGATGATGATGACGATGATGATGACTCACAGCTGGTTTTCCAGGTTTGGTCAGTCAGTCTTGAACAGAACGGAGTGTTTGCAAGAGTCAGTTTTGAAAATATCTGCTCTCTGTCACAGGTTGTTGCTTTGCAGCTCAGTGATTTCATGTTGTCAGACACATCAGCTGGTTTCACATTAAACAGCAAATATGTTCAGTTCCTTTTGTTTACTTTCTTGTACTGAAACCTCTCACCAAATGTCTGAAGGAGTTTTCACACTCACAAGCAAAGATCATAGCAGCTTTTGTTCTTACAGAGTAGGAAAATGCACAGTGTTTCCTTTTTCCAGTTACTCTTGCCACAGCTTTGATTTCACATTTGAAAGCAGAGAGCTGAGAAGCTGGCTGGAGCTTGACATCAAGGTTCACCATGAAGGCTAAGTTAATATGAAAGCAGCTCCTGCTTGATGTTAAACTGAAGGTGGACATAACACTGGAAAATAGAGCAAATAAAAAGGCAAGTTAATGGGATGATTGTGTTAGTTATGTTTATTTGAACTCAACAAACGTGAACCAAAGTTTCCAAAGTGAAAGTTATTAATGGAGATGGAAGAGATACAGACAAAGGGAAGGGAAAAAAGCTTTGGGTAAATGAGGAGACATAAGTAGTAAGAAGTAAAAAAAGAAAATAAAAGACGGAGGAGAAAGAGGGACATTATTCAGACATATGACAGATAACTATAGAGAACGTTAGACACAAATCCAACTGGAAACCAAGACGGAAGAGACCTGAAAATTGGCCAGCCTATTTAAAGATGAAAGATGCTGTTCCCTCTGCTCACACACATGCAAGCACAAACTGCCATGGTCAAAAGGCTTGGTCTGGTTTGAAGTATGCTTTAAACAAACTGTCAGTGGGAGAGGGAGATGGAGGAAGAGACACAAAGAGGGAACGCTGGAGTCACAGAGGAAAATAAAGGAGGACGTGGGAAGAGGTGGACACAAATATAATGATGAAAAAAATGGTGCAAGACAGAGTGCAAGCAAAATCAGGGACACAAAAAAACTTATGAAATCATAATGTATATACTTTATGAAAAACAATTAACATCTAGAGCCTGTCCTCACCAGAAAAACAACTATATAGGTCATTTTTGTAAGTAGGTTCTAACAACTCCTCTGTGGTATTGATGACTGAAGCCAAGAGCATAACTTTGGGTTAAAAATTGGAGGGGTTGAAATTTTCTTCCAATTTAAGAAAGTGCAGGGGAGCATTTCAATTCCTATTTTAAATGAGGCGAAAAGGCACACCTAAACAACATGATATGTATCCTAAGTTGTGCAGAGGAACATATAACCCCAATACTTTAAGTCCTTACAATGGCTTCCAATAAGATGTAGAATTGACTTTAAAGCACTGCTGCTTTACATTACATTACATTAAAACATTAATATGTACATAACACACACACATTAGCAATTTTTACAATGTAAAGAATTTCCAGTTCTCATAGTTCTCATATCAACTGTCCTGACCCATTTAAACCATCCTCCCCTGTTAGCTAACTTACCTCATATTAGCCATATACTAGCAAACTACCAAATAGCTAACATTCGTTAGCAGTACAATAGTTAGCAAAATTAAGATTACAGCTATGACTGAAGCAAAGGAGGACGTCAGGTGATGTAGTATAAGCAGCAAAAAGTCTGCATTTGGAGGAAGATGTAGAGGATGGACTGGTCAAACAAAGGACTTTCACCCAGGAGACTGCTGTCTGTGTCCCATCTGAAACTGAACGTCAACTTTGACCCACGTCTCAGTTGTAACATAATGTACTTACGTTACATCACGTATGCAACAGTAACATACTTATTTTAATAAACCTATTTTGCTAAACCTAACCAAGTAGTTTTGTTGCCTAAACTTCAGCAAACTGCAACTATTTCACAATGTTAACATCAAAATATCATATTACATGAGGATGAGGATGAGGATGAAAGTCGAGTAAGATGAACGGTTTGGTTAAGTGAAGGTCCGCCTTCGCCGTAATAGCCTGTCGCTGGTACTCTTCACCAGTGTGACATGCTGTTTCAGGAACGGTCATATATGTCACTGGCAATCAACCTACTCAATCGTTTAGGTATGAGGATGTATTGAATATCTGTATAATAATATGTATTGCAGCTTTGACTCGGAAGCACAATTTGTAGGCAGGACAGTTGAATTAAAAGCTTGCTTGATCATTGAGGCAGGCATATACTGCCAACAGACAAGTCACAATGGTCAACAATGTTAGACACAAAAAGGTTGGAAGACTCTACCATTGCTCCAGCTGGTAAGGAGAAGGTGGAAATGTGCCACTATTTATAAGGAAGGTAATTGTGGGAATGTCACTAGCTTTGAAAATATTTTGGTCTAAGTACTGTACCTGTACTGACAAACTGAAGGTTTGACTTGATGGTGGTGCTACATGAAACTTGAAGGAGTTACCAAAGTAACTGGGTTCATCCTGTTGGGAAAATGGATGTCTGTACCAAATTTCATAGCAAAGTTGTCAAGACATTTCACCATAAACCTCAAACGTCAACTTCATAGTGGCACAAGTGACAATTAGAGAATGGAATTGCAGCTCTTTCAGTTGCCCAGATTTTTTGTTGCATCTGATTGTGTGTATAAAATTTCTAAACTTGTAAATATTTACAGTGAAACAACATAGAAAAGCTTAGAGAATCACACAGCAAAATATAAACAAAAATGTGTACAGCAAAAAGAAAAAAGCAGCATCCAGGTAACAGTTTTAGCTAGTCTTTAGTGAAGATTGGTATTAAGAAAAACCAAGTGCCTCAGCTTTGAGGGGTTGATCCTGTTTCTTCTCTCTGTTATTATCTGCCCTGTTTTGGAGAAGATTTTCTCTGAGGGGAGTGATGTTGCTACAATGCCCAGTCTACGTCCCATCACGTGTGTAAGACATGGTTAGACTGAAGCCTTGGTCTCATAGAGCTCTGGGTTGTAGGTCTAGGTGGTTGTGGCGGTGTACTGGATGACGCTGTAGACACTGTAGCAGCAGCAACAGTTACAGTAGACAAACTGTCACTTTCATTAGTAGCAGGTTCACTTGCTAGTCTTTTTTCTTCCATGGATGTACAGTTCTAATGTGCCTGTGCAGGTTGTTTGTAGAGCCTGTAGATATGAAAAGCAGCTCCAGCTCCCAGGCAGGAGCCGGCTCTGATCGTTCACTTCAAAGAGCCGGCCGTAAGAGCCGCTTCGTTCACGACTGACACATCACAAATGACAATCCAGTTAGCGAGATGATGAGATAATTCATCTAGTAGATGCCACTTTTCATTTTTTTGTCTTGCACCGCTAGATCCCCAAAGTCACTTAGCTTAATCCTCAGGGACTATGAATGTCTAATCCATCAGATCCATTGGATCCATCTGTAATCCTTCCATATATGTTAGTAAAAGCTGAATATTAGCTAAATGTGTTGGTATTATTGGATGCGTGGTGAGCTATGACCCCACCCCCACATTTCTCAATTTTACAGAGGTCAGACATTAGCTTAGCCCTGCTTACCACACTTCAACTACTTCACCAATTACCACACCACACACACACACACACACACACACACACACACACACACACACATATCTATTTGGACACACATGAGCGAGCCTGTCCAGCTCTGCTCTATCTAGGTCAGACTCCTACTTAGCCATGTTTACTACATATCAACATTACTGCTGCTTACCAATTACCCACACAGAGACTTACACACGTGGATATATGCAAGCACAGATGCAGTCGTCAACATGGTCTGATGGATACGTGGACACATGAACATGTGTTACCTGCGTCATTACTCTCACTTACATACATACTTACAGGCTTTTTCTGACTTCAACACAAATTCACAAAATAGTCTTTTATGATACGATAACAACTGATGATTTACCCACCATTTAATTCCATACTATATCTCTGTTGCCAAGGCATGAGAGAGATAAGGGGGATTTCTGAGTGCTGAACATAGAACAAACCCTGACATTTCTCCACACTCTGCAAGCTTTCAAGCCTGCAGCATCGTTGCCACTCCACTGCTAAGACAACATCAGCAAAGGGCAACAGCAGTATATGTGCACTGTCCCAGGACCTCATGTTTTTGTTGTACTCACCTTCAAATCAGGTCAAAGCCCATTGATATTACTGTTAGAGAGCCATCTTTAAGCTTGTATAGTGGGTCTTGAACAAAGTAGAATGAGTGTCAATTCCAAGGTTGCCACCATTACAAAAAATCAATAATAAGAAGAGCAACTACAGGGCTTTTCAATATCTCTTTGATCACAAAACAATCATGGAAGATGTAGTGCTAACAAAATAAAAAGAAAAGAAAAAAAGAAAAACCCAATAAGATTCTTTTGAGATAGAAGAGACTTGTTACAAAGAGATGCAATGAGTTAAAGTCAGATCCTTTGTTTATTTTTGAGCCTTTGAACACATTTTTGACATCACAAGTGCTGTATTCAAGTGTTGGGCCAAATGCTGCATTGAAAATAGCCTGTACACAGGTCAACAACAGTTTTGCATTAGAGAGAGACAGCTGCAGTGTCGGTGTTGAAGTACGCTCACCCACATATACAAGGGCACTTTGAAGTATTATTATGGTATGCCAGGTTTTTCATACAAAAATGAACCATAGACATTCAATAATGCATTTATGAAGGGCACAGCTTTTACAGCAAAACTATAAACAGAATGCCATATAACGTCCTTAAGGAATATTTAAAGATGCAAGACTGAGAAGACTGAGAAGCTAGCTTATTAGGTTAACCCATTTTATTATGTTCTTTAGAGTTGAGTCAACTCTGGGATCATTTTTCAAGCCAATTAAAGGTGATTTAATATGAAATATGATGAAAGCTGTCTCTAATGTTTTGATCCATTGCCATGTATGTGAAGATGACAGAAAAATGTAAGGGCACATATGTCTAATAATTAGGCCTTTATTATGCCTTTTATAAGCCTTTACAAAATTATGAAGTCCCAACGTCAGCAGTTGAGGGCTTCCTCCACAGGGAGCTGGGGCTTCCCAGGAGTATAGCACAGTATAGCAGCATAGTTCTGTATGGGCAGAGGAACAAGCTCACACTGCCAATTAGCTGTGTGACAGAGGAATTCATGGTCACCTGGATGAGAGAGGTGCTGCAGTGAGTCCAGGGACCCCAAAGTATCTGGTGCTGGTATTGAGGTCAGGACAGGAAGAAAGTGGATTGCCCGAGTTGCGGTGGCGTAGTCTTGGCTTTGACACAGGATGCCTGTGGACCAGGTGGCATCTGAATAGGCTGGGTTAGGCAGCAACCCAACAATTAGCTGTAGCCAAACCAGTAACAGGGGTATAGGCCACTTGGTCCAACAGGAAGTGAGAGCAGGTGTGGAGGAGGTGTCATGACCAAGTGCTGAAGATCGTAGCTGAAACCATCTACTCTGCCATTGTCCATTCCAAATGGCAGCAACCAGCACAGCGATTCATCCCTTTTGTTAAGACTGAAGAGAGGCCTAAGGCATGTCAGAGGCCACCATCAGGACTCCTGGCAAGGACTGGCAGCTGTTGGCTGACCTGGAAACAACCACACTGAGACCAGAAATAGTTCTTTTGTCAGAAACATCAAGACAAGTGGTCATGCTGGATCTCACAGTTTCGTGGGAGAACCAAATGGAGGAGGTCTCAGAGAGGAAGAAGGCGGGGTATGCTGACCTTGTAGATGAGAGCTGCAGACAAGGGTGGAGGACCTGGTGCCTGCCTATAGAAGCTGGCTGCAGTTGATTTGCTGGTCAATCCCTCTGCAAGGCATTACATCTCCTCAGTCTAACAGGTGTCAGCAAGAGGCAGGCCATTAAGCACAGCACAGAAGCAGCAGAAAGGGCCAAGATGGCTCTGGTTAAGGAGGAATGAGCTGTGGAATGATCAGCCCTGGCTGGGTCACCCCGATGTCTCATGTTTTGAGACCCAAAACACCCAGTGACCCTGGGATACAACACTGATGATGTCTGAGTGCACTGATAGATGTATTTTGAAGACAAGATGTAAACATTGGAAAGATTACTGTATATTTACTTACTGAATTAGCCTTCAGAAATGTGCTTGTTCGCATGTTACACTGATGTACATAAGAATACAGTTAATCTTTATGCCCAGTAAAGAGACACATCATATCTTAATGTTTTTCCCAGGATGTGAATGTAGACCATGCATAGTGTACTAGACAAAAGTGTGCCATTCTTCCCCAAAATTAAAATCACTTGCAGGAAGTTTTTTAGTCTAGCTAAGCAGGCTAAAAGAAGTTATCTACAGCTCCACTGAAATTGAATAAAGACAGCTGCCAACTGCAAGTCTTGTTAGCTAGAAATCTAATCACCAATATATCTATCGCTTATTGTCTGCACAAACCTGGGGACAGGAGGACAGGACACCTGAGATGCTACCTGTATCACTGTGCCCACTGGTTATTGTTTAAGATAAAGCTCCACTCAGATTTTCCATTATCATTATTATGCATTAAAAAACAATTGTCGGAAGTTATATTTTCAACTGATGACAGAGCCAGCAGTTCTAGCTGCTTTCAGTCTTTGTGATAAGCTAGGCTATAGGAGAACAAGTAGTATAGCATAAGATCACTATGGAAACAAAGTGCTGATGTTACCTCTGGCCTAGTCTGTTCCACTAGTTTCTGTAGCTTAGATGCAAGTTGGAAGTCGAAACTTCTGTGATTTTTATCTAAGGCTACGTTTACATGGAAACAATCTGAACAGAAAACGCAAAAGTGGCGTTGCATTCTCACTTCTTATTCCGCATTCCGCATTTAGACAAGCGTTTTTTGGGGGAAATCTGCATGCATACGGTGACGCAAAACTGTGTGGAATCAGGTCTCGTACAAAGCCGTCTGGTTTGCCTTTGACGAATTGGTGCATCAACAATTTGATGGAGGTAGTTAATGCGCCTTCTCTGTTCAGTAATACTATCTGTAAAGATTCGGTTCAACTGCTGAAAGGACTCTTGGATGTTTACTAGAGCTGCTAGGGCAACGAGAAGGGACAGATTGAAATAATCCAACATGTTTGTTAATATTTTCCTGTACTGGCACATGCCTGTGACGTAAACGCGTACGCAATGTGAGCAGATCCAGAGAATGTAAGGGACGGGCTCTGGCAGATCGGAGCACACTTTTGTGTTTTCATCCTTTAGACGGGAACGCGACAGTGGAGCGTTTTTAAGATTTCCACTCTGGAGGGTTTCACTTTTTTGCATTTTTAAGCCTCAAAAACGCCGTTGCCGTCTAAACAAAAGGCTCATCCGATAAAATATTTTGTCGTTTTCGCCCACAAGCGTTGTCATGTAAACGGGGCTGAAGGGAATGATTAACTTAGCATACATACAAAGTACAACTCCAAAGCATCAGTATTCATAATTTTTTTTCTTTGAAATAGATCCATCAAACTGTCTCTTCTAAAGCCATGTCAATTTTTTTTTTGCTGTAATCTCTCTTGTCTAACGTGTATGGATAGAGTGAACACCAACCTACGTCAGAGTAAGGTTATGTTCTAAAGCTGTATGGTTAGTCATTTGTGTTACTACAAATGTCACAGGGCTTTTGAATGAGGCTTTCTTACTTCTGGAACAGAACCCAGAAATTCACATTTCACTCCATCTTGCTATACACTGGAGTAAAAACAAACTCTAGAGGCATTATTGACGTTTTACACATAATTCTACAATTTTCACACACATTTTAGGTGACACACTGCATGAGATTCAGTATGTGTTATTCAATCTATCTTTCATAGCTAATAGCTAAACCCTGCAAACAAGAGAGAGAATGTTAAAGTAATGAACTATATAAAAGCTTTTGTCCATGTGGAAGAGCCTCCAGACGTACAGAATACTGACTTGCACAGTTCAACTGTAGGACATACAGTTGAGGCCGTCCTTGATCAAAAGTATGCTTCTTCACTCTGTCTCTGTCTCTCTCTCTTTCTCTCATCCTCTTTGAGATGCTTTCATTTTGATGTGTGATGATGTAACCAAAATGTACTGGAGCATGATAATAAAGCTGGCCCAGAGCAGACACTAACACACAAACAGACACACACACACAAATGAGTATGCTGAAGTTAAGTAATGTGCTTGCACATGCAGACCAATCACACACACACACACACACACACACACACACACACACACACACACACACACACACACACACTTGTCACAAAAGGTTTTTATGAGGTGTCACTGTTCATATTTTTATGTCCTGAACAGAAAAGGTGGAATTGTGAATAAAACATCACAGACTTCCCAAATCTCCAAATGTCCCTCCAACACACTGTTCACATTTTGAAGTTTTAGAAATTTTCACAGGAACCTCAGAGACATTTCAGAACTTGGGGGCAGTGTTGGGCACTTTCCACTCACTTTGTGTGTATGGAAATTTAAGCCAATAATGAAGCTGCAGCAAAACTGTGCAGAAATGTCCAATTATTAAAGCCAGTTTCTGGACATGTCTGTGGAAAAGGCCTGTTTTTCCATGACAACAGTTGATTGACATTTTGGAGCCAGTGTTGCTAGGGAGGGTCTGTCAAATTCTTTGGCGTGCTACAGGCCCCTGACATCACAGTGTATAGCCTAAAAGTGATACAAGCTATAAACCTTGAAGGATTTAAGCTCCTTGTCTCTTTCAAACATTAAACATTTGGAAGGACCCAACTTATACTTATACTTACACTTACACTTACACTTGTACTTATACTTATACTTATACTTATACTTATACTTACACTTATGTATTCCACTCAGAGAGTGGCAGATAGTTAGCCTAGCTTGCTCATGTTTGTTCCACCTTACAGATGGGGGGTCTAGCTTGTGTTAGCCATCTCTCTTTTATGGGTCCAGTTTAAGTGATGACAAATGACTGTTCGAACTCACAACAATGGTTCGGCTACTCCTGTCACCTCAACACCTACATCAGAAGCACAACACGGAGTAACATATGGAGACACAGAGTAACGTGTGGAGCAATGTTGTGCATGACAGCTAAAAGAGCGTGGTCACTGAGCATGCTCGGGATTTGTTGAATGGTGAGCTGAACATAACTTTCAATTAATGAACACCAATGTGTGCATCACCAACTCATGCATGGAATCCAGCATGCATGGCTAGCGCAACTGGCAATACATATGCAGCTATTAATATTTGAAGAAGTTGGACAAATCAGTACAAATTCAAAAAAAAAAAATTTTTTTATTCAGATTGTCCCTGCAGGGTGTGAAAGAATGAGTCCAGACATCAATCACATCAGCAACGAATTTGACGACACATCAAGTTGAAGCATCTGACCAGTCTTGGGAAACATATCCCAAGAAATCATTAATAAACGGTAAGACCACGAACCAACAGCCAGAAAGCTCCTTCATCCACGTCAAACTCGCAACATTTTGTTAAGGACCAGTTACCTTCATTTCTCAACAAGTAGCAGAGGAGGAGGAAGTATTCAGATCCTTTCCATGACTAAAAACTGAAAAGTCCTGCATTCCAAACCTTACTTTAAGTATGTAACCTCAGTATGTGAATATATCCACCAAAATATTAAAATAAAAATACTCATTGTGCATGTCAATGTTCCCTGTCAGTGTTTTACTATTACATCTGATGTTTTTGGATTCGTATTACTGCTGTGTTAATGTTGTATTTTGCTGCTGTAAATGTTTAAAGTTGAGTCATTTGAACTACTTTATATACTGCTGGTTAGTTTAATCTAAAGCAATGCATCATATTCTATAAGATCATTATATGTTTGTAACATTTCTGTCCTGTCAGAAACTTGTATCTCTGTTTTCAGCCTTGAGACAATGCAGTTTTCCGCTAGTCCAAGAGGGTTTAATTCTTCAGTTCATCAGAAAAGTTGGAGATATGTGGTTTTCACTGGACAGGAAGGGTATGAAAAATTGTAATCTGTACAGTAACTACTAACCAAAGCTGTCAGGCAAATGTAGTGGAGTAAGAGGTACCATATTTACCTCTGAGATGCAGTGACAGAGAACTAGAAAGTTGCATAAAATGGAAATGCTCAAATAAAGTACTAGTACTTTGAATTTGCACTTAAGTACAGCACTTGAGCAGATGTATTACATTCCACCACTTACAAGAAGACAGACTTGTACTAGTTTACACTGTACAAGAACTGCAGCCTTTGCAGCCCTTTAAAAATGAAAGAAATGAACATTAATTAGTTCATTTTAGTCAGTGTGAACTGAACTTTGAGCTCTTGTGAAGCAAGTGGGGAGTGCTCAAATCACTGGTGGGAGTAAAGCTACATCCACAGCAGAACTGGACGAACAGGAAACCCTCCATTGTTCTGACTTGGGAGTGTCACACATGTCACCATGTGTCAGCCTGTACTCACGTCATTTAAATAGCCTATATCAGCTTCCTCTGTGGTCCTGTGTGTATTTGGAGCGGTTCACCAGCAAGTACAAAAAAAGAATGTATAGCCTTTATATAATCAAACTGAACTGTTTGTGCTGTATTTTAATGTCAGGTTTCATTTGGATGGAACTGCCAGTGATTAGCTTTGAAGCCATTTTGCCAGCTGTTAGTTGAGACTTCTGTGGTTCTTTTCACAGAGTGGGAGATATAGTTGATGTCAGAATAGCTCTGATCTCTGACTTGGAAGGCTGATGCATTTTTTCAGTTTGGTTGATTAAAGTAAGCCTCAGTAATGATATGATGAGAATGTGGCATAAGTAGCAGCTGTAAGATCTGAAGGTCAGGGCCACTGGAGAACACAAATGTAGAGGGAGCTGTCACTGCTGAAACATAGAATTTAAATGTCCTCTTATATATGAAAGGCTAAATCACATACACATGGGTGACCTTTGACTATACACAGACTTAGACTAAACATCCCTTGAACACACACACACACACACACACACACGCACACACACACACAGATGAGCTGACGCAACTTCGTAATGCTGCAAAAGCATGTACCAGCTCAGCTCCCATGATGCATTGTTTTCAGAGCTTAGTCAAGCCTAGTTAATGCCAAAAATTGTGTGTGTGTGTGTGTGTGTGTGTGTGTGTGTGTGTGTGTGTGTGTGTGTGTGTGTGTGTGCCCAGTTCTGATGTTTCACAGTCCCTTTGATGCATTACTCTGAAATCCCCAGAAACTTTTGTTGGACCAAGATTCCAGTTACACACACACTCTTTCACCCTCTCATTGTCCTCTGTCGGTGCAAAATGAATTACTTTGATCTCCGAGGTGCTCTTTTGTAACTCCCTCATCTTTGTTCCGGGTTACACACAAATACTGTCTCTCACTTCAACACACACACTGACTCACACACACACACACACAGAAACTTGCACAGTAACAGGACAGTGAAAGGGTCAGACATGTAGAGAAGCAGGGGGAGGGAACGTCAACAGAGAGTACACCATTTTATAAAACATAGAAATCAAAACAGACACGTGGTCACAGAGTGTCAGCATCGTCCTCCTGCGCCACAGATACTGTTCACCATGCAATACTATATGCAATATGTGCATGCCACTATGTGCATGGCGACGCATATACTATGTAACATAATACACATGAAATAATACACATCCTATAGAATGTTAAGGTACGAAACTGTGCACAATATGCAGCATGTACAGGTGCTGCTCCATCACAGGCCTCCAGAACAGCTTCAGTGCTCTGTTTCTCCAAGTCTGTGGAGCTCTACTGGAGGGATGAGTCAAGGTGGAGCGTTAACTCATACATTTACTCATGTACAATTTTGAGGCACCAAATATTTATCTGACAACCCTAGTTACTTGTAACTTCGCAAACTACAGGCTCTGCACATCCACACAGATGGTTTTTTTTTCTTTTGCTCTGGCTGATGAGACCTCTCATCAGGTGTAAGTTGGATGCGCTAAGCTGGTGCACTAAGGCCTCCTTTTTTAAAGTCATTTCTGAAGATCAAAACTGCAGCCACTTAATTGCCAAATTGACAAGTACAACAACAATTTGGACTGAATTCCAATAGATTGTATTTTGTGATATTTAGCATCTTTTCTGACTGTTTCTGGTCATTTACTTTCTGAACGATGATGGTTCCCAAAATTGTATTCTTGTCAGGGAGTGAAAAGCCTCTGAACGGGGATTTATTACGAGACACCTGGATCTCATTTAGATAAGATGGTAGAATGCTGTCTTTGCCTGTAACCGTCCCTGAAATATTGAGCATTCCTGTATTACCCATGATAATACCAAACACTTACTCTAATACTAATGATCAAAATAATAAATTGCCACACCATTTTGAGTCTGATGAAGGTTTTCCAGAAAGTGAAGTACATCTTTAGACAACCACTGTAGTATTGCTCATTTTGCAAATCATCTGTTTGAACGCAGACTGTTGAATATGAGATCATAAATGAAGGACTAAAATCAGCTGTAACTCATTCCTGAATGGCCTCAAATGATTTGAATGACAGGTTGAATGACACGCATCAAAACGAACCCTCTGATGGCCCAGGTCATTTTCAGTACTATTTGATACATGGCTGAATTTTTCTTTGTAATATCTTTTTAGCAAAATTGCACTTTTAAAATTGCATATTTTGAGAAATAATTATTTTATATTTATTATCCTAAAGCATTATATTAAATTGTCTTTCCATGTAGAGCATTGTTGACACATCTAACTAAAACTTGGCTGAGAGTCAACAGAATATTTACTTTTCTCAAAGAAACAAGGATGTGTCCGATTTATTGAAGCAATTCTGACTATACAAAAAACAAGTAGTACTTAAAATGTATTCATTTACTCACATCGCATAACTGATTACATTCAGGTCCTTACTAAGGAGCTTCTAAGCCAAAGGGACATGTTAATCTTAAAACAAGTTGAGGAATTCATTAAGCGTTGTGTAATCAAATGCATGACATGCATCGGACAGTCAGACACACTCAGACTTCACAAAATGTCTTATTCAACTGCTTGTATGAAACACTCCATGTACCATCCAAACAACAACAACACAAAACACACACACACACACACACACACACACACACACACACATTTTCTATTCAGTGCAGAGAGTAGCTGATTCTTCATTCAGCCACAGCTCCTGCTGCATGGGCAGACAAGTGCCGCCGTCAACACAGCATGCAGACAGAGAGGGAAGGTGCTGGATAAAACAAACACTTTTATCACTCAGTCAGTGTGACCAGCAGAGACCGTATACAGTTTGCCGCTTCAGGAAAGGCCACGGGGTCATTTGTGGAGCATTAGTATGCTCAGTAAATTTCATTCCCATCTGCATGTTAGATTTTGATATTTTCAAGCCAACATATGGAAATGTTGGCTTAATGGTGGAGCTGGAGGAAAGGTCTTGAGGTCATCAAAATCATTAAGAAAACTGACGAGGGGTGGAGGAAGCATTCATATCATTTTTAAGTAAAAGTACCAGTACCACAATGTAAATATATTCCATTTCAAGTTGACCTGAAATACTCAAAATGCAACTCCATTAAACATACAGAAGTATTGTCAACTAAATGTGCTTCAGTATCAAAAGTAAAAGCACTTGCAGAAGAATTTGCCTCTGTGACTGATATATCATTACACATAACATTATCAGATTCTTGCTGATGCATCCATGTGTAAGGAGCGTTTTACAGTTGTAGATTGATTCTTTTGGAAAATGTTCTTCTCCTGCTGCCTGCAATGTTTGGTCCTATACTCTAGAGGAGGCACCTGTCATTGGCTTACTAGCCCTCCACACTTGCACCTCCACACAGGGAGGGACTCCAACTAAAAACTGGCCCAGGACTAATTACATGTTCTAAAGATGAGGAGGATGTGGACTGGTGCATAATCAGTGTGGGCCATCAGCACATCTCTCTCACTCTTGATTTGTATAATGGGCTGCTCATCCAGCCCATAGAACAACCAGGACCTCTCCCAGTGCTCCTGATAGCCAGTTCAACTATACCTCCACACCATCCAGAACCAGACAGCTTCACACCATTAAGAGGATGATTGGATGTCTGGGGCCTCTGTGTCTGTTTTATAAACAAGGCTGTTATTTTTCCGTACATACTGTTACAAGCTGAAGACACTGGCTGATGTGTAATGTGCTGCTCGGTTTCCTCTTCAGGAAGATGGTTGCCTTAGTGATAGAGCAATGAGAAAAGGGTTTGCTGTGTTGTGATATGTTTGTGCATTGTAAACAATAATCTATAGAAACTACTACTAATTACTTATAAAAAGTGAGTAATGTTAACACTTGATTGTTAGTAGGCACTTGTTAATCTATTTATAAATGATTATTACCTTACAGTTAACTAACAGTTAACAAGCAAAATGACTAATTAACCATTACTAATTAAGGGGAGGTGAAAATTCAAGCTTTACTTGAAAAATTATTGCCAGACACAGGACACAATATCGATGTCAATTTCTTTTAATCGACCAATTGTTCAAAAAATAAATAAAGGAGGTACAAAGGACCCTCTTCACTACACATATTCAACTGAAAAAAAGTGTCTTTAATACTTCAAATGTGGATTTGAGTTTTTTTGTTGTTTTTGCCAGACAAACGCTGGCTTAAGGGCACGCCATTAACAGCTTTAAATATGGTTCCAAGTTTCAGGAACAACTGGACGTATAGATCACTTCACATGTGTGAGTATTTATTGCTCGATTAAAAAAAATAAATCATAACAAATTAAAATATTCTATAAAAGTATAAAAACAAAATTACACAAGTACAGATGCACCCCGGATAATTATATGCATATTTTCAACTGAATGTGTCTATTTGCAATTAACAAAGTGCTTATGCTATGTCTAATTTAGAGGGTAGACACATGCTTCAACATAGAAAATAAGGTACATTTTAGTGATCGAAGACTATGAAAAATGTCTATGGCACACTGCTCTTTGGTTCAAGTGTCCAGTCTCCAAGTATCTCTGTCGTCCTTTGACTGTTCCAGGGAGATGAATTTGGCTGATTGCATTTCACAGTGAACATCACTCAGCACCAAAACAAAGATCGGTTGCAGTTGGTTCCTGAAATTATATGGAACAGAAAGTCTTATGGGATGAAGAAGGAAACCGTCAGTCTGTGTGTGAACTTGGGTACAGACAGTTCATTCCATTAGCTTACTTTTGAGGCTGTGGACCTTCTTGAGCAGCTTTGCTCCATCAAGTTCCAAAAAAAGTTTCTGGAATACTTGAAGATGTACTTGAGTTTCTTGGGATACTCAAGGTTGAGGGCATAGATCAATCCCATCAACAGCACACATGCGTGGGTTTTGTTTCCACAGCTGTTCAGCACTTGGTTGCACTTTATCACAACAGACACCTCTGCTGGATCCGCCTCGGTCGTGGGATTATGGATCACAAGCTCCTTTATGGTTTGGTCCGTGTGGTCCTCACGTTCGTCCTCCATGTTAAAAAAAAAAAAAATTAAAAAAACTTAATTTAAGCATACTGACCATATTAAGATGCATTTTTTTTTCAGTTTTCTTAGACAAGCCATTTATGTCAACACAAGCAGGAATCAGCAGTTCAATACAAGCAGGTAGGGGTGCTCCTATCAGGATTTTTGGAGCCGGTCATTCATTTCTGGAAGCAGTATCGACTGATACCAACCATGAGTTCTATTTGAAGCCATCTATTTACTGTGTAGCAGTATTGATTTAACTATTCTGAACAGCACTGTATATTATGTATTACAATTAAGAGATGACAAAGTATCATGAACTGACAATTGTTTATTGGCAGGCAACGTGCAATATATTCCTCTCTCTCTTACAGACAACTTACACTTAGTTGGGGGGGGGGGGTCAACATACTGACAGTGTAACTGCATCATGTCTATATTTGGTGTTCTAGATTTCTACACTGCTGTAATATTTAGTTTTACATTTTTCCTGTGTCTCCTCTTTAGCAGTATTACATTTTATATATTTTCCTGCGCACAAGAATTCCAAAATAAACTACAATGAGGTGAAATGTCTGACTTTCACATCTAGATTGGGTGAACAGTGTAGTATTTCTAGTATTTGTTTTTACCCATTGGGAGATCTATAGCAAGCTTCAGTTTCTACATGGCTATTCAATCATAATGGATGTTATTTTTTACATCAAATGTGCAGGAGTCCAAATTAAGAGGACTCCATTCCCTTAGTTTGGTGTGACAGAGTATAGCAGGATAAATTAGTTATAGTGCTAGAACTATATAAACTAATTACTACTGAAATAATGTATTTGTTTACATTCAGTTTGTTTGGCCAATTGTGTGACGCTATGCTTTGTGCAAAGCAGGAAATGTATTACGTTTAAATTGCACAGATATATGCCAGTTAGTTTAAGTTAAATGACATACCTGCGTTAGTAATACCAACTCAAGGCCACACACAGCACACACACGCAGGTTCACATTGTCTTGTAAAATACACTAACGCACACATAACTCAGCTGCAACCTCCACTTATCAGCAGTTATCCTAATGGTTATGTTTTTTCTCAGCAAGTTCTCCTGTGTTTTACACATTAGAGCCAAAATGGCGCCAGCCGCCTATTCAAACGTATGGTGTCAAGTGCGTAGAAGCACACCATCATGTGATAGTTCTTACCTATGTTAACATTTGCAGTCATTATATGATATACAGCAACATGTTAACATGAGGGCGGCACGGTGGGGCAGCAGGTAGTGCGCGTGCCTCACAGCAAGAAGGTTCGATCCCCCGGGTCAGGCGGGGGCCTTTCTGTGTGAAGTTTGCATGTTCTTCCTGTGCATGCGTGGGTTCTCTCCGGGCACTCCGGCTTCCTCCCACAGACCAAAAACATGCTCATTAGGTTAATTGGTGACTCTAAATTGTCCCTAGGTGTGAATGTGAGAGTGAATGGTTGTGTGTGTGTTGCCCTGCAGTCGGCTGGCGACCGGCTGGCGACCGGCTCAGGGTGTACCCTGCCTCTCGCTGGGATAGGCTCCAGCCCCCCCCAACCCCGAAAGGGATAATCAGGGGTACAGAAGATGAATGAATGAATGAATGGATGTTAACATGACGAAAGGTCTCCCAGCAGGGACAGAGATAGGGGTTTCTGTGTTTACTTGTTCTGTCCAGATGGCCACCTGCTTACTGCAATCTGCCTGATTGGAACCAATTTGCAAATTACTTACACACACACACACAACACACACTGTATACCCCACTTTGAAAATGGCAACATTTTGTCAAAGTCGTTCCACTTTTCCAGATTACAATACGTAAATGTATATTTCACTCAGCAGCTTCTGCTCTGGATGTATTGTGTTCTGTTCCACGTCCTCTGTTTTATTCCTCAACATTTAAAGACAGCACTATTACTCTGTACTCTAAGTCTTTACATAGGTGGCATTAACTGTCTATGTGTGAACTGTTTGCCCAAAGCCCCTTTTTTTCGTTTAACTGCTGATGGAACCACAGACATCACTGGCAAAAAACAGTTCTAATGCAATATACAGTTTGCCAATAACAACCGGGAAGTTCAGAACTTCTTACTGGGCTTTTCCAACATTCTTGACTTAACAGCTGAGATGCTTATTTTGTACGTAAAAGACGTTGCGGTGTGCCTCAGTCTGCCCGTGAAGAGACTGAAATGCTACTGTTATGATGGATCCAACAATTTTGTCAGGGAGGTTCAACTGGGTACAGGCTAGACTAAAGCAAACATGTCCCAACATGTCTACGGTGCAAATCACTCATTGGATTTAGTGCTGCAAGAAGTGGCAAGAGAAGTGTGCCTGGTTGCTCATACACTGAACTTAAGAGGGCAGGCTTGTGACAAAGGAGTACTAAAGCCACAATCATGTACACAGTCTGCCTGTGTTAGAGTGTTCAGCCCATGCAAAACAGTGGCACAGTCTCTGTAAGACACCAGAGTCACAGCCCTGGAGTCACTGGAGTCTGCCAGACTGCTTTGCCAACAACTGAACAAAGAAGAGGAAGAAGATGAAGAAACTTTAAATTTAAAATCAAATGGCATCATTCATACAAGAAATGCAGCTCAGAGTGTTTCACGTTAAAGAAATTACATGTATAAAAAAGACAAAGAATAAAAACAGGGATGGAATGCCATAAGTAATGTGCCATAAGCAGGAAAATAAAACTGAATTGAAGCCACTTCAGTAAATTTCCACCACTCTAAGAAAAGGGATCCATTTTACCTCATTGCATTCTGACAGCAATACTACTGACAGGACTGCGCTATGGTGTTCTCCAAAAGGTTCCAGGATGAATATGCAATATCCTCAGAAAGGCTACATCAAAACAATATAAGCTGCTGTTTAACGAATACATTTATTATAGCATATATATATATAGCTTATGAAAATCATTCAAAAGTAGCAGGGAGGCTCTTTGAAACAGAAACATGATTCCATGTACTAGCCTACTTCTTCTGAAGAATAAAACAGGAGCCTACATCCCCAAAAGAAGTATGTGGCTACTCAAATCATTTAAGATTCTGTGTCTGGCTTCGTATTAGAAGGCATCCAGGTGTGTGGAAAAGGGAGGTGTTGAGGCCTGAACCTGGTTAGCTTAGAGGTGGAGCAGCATTTTAAACCATGAGGTATGCCGAGTCGCTGCACAGTGAGAGCAGGCTGCTCAAGAGAACCAGCATCACCAGTATTCAGGATGCTGTGTCCGTCCTCAAAGACCTGCAGCCACACACCCAAACCATGCTGTCAGAGGTGGAAAGGTTCATAAAGCTACTCCTGATGCACCCATTATCATGTCATGCTGCCTTCTTGGCCAGGTCACTCTTGTAAAAGAAATTTTAATCTCAATGAGGCTTTTACCTGGTTAAATAAAGGATATATATGTATCGGAGCACTCTTTCTCCTCACTGCATAGGCTGAGGACTGGCTGTACAACACCATAATGCAGGAGACACTCACTCATTTGGCAATAATGAGTGCTCATGATGACATTTTGGATGTCATCATTGTTCCCACTTTGATGAAAGCCTTTATTAAAAGAACTGAGAGATGGCCCAGTTTTTGCAGTGCATGAGACTGAAAAGTAGTATATTCTGTATGGTGGGTAGAGATCGGTATTCTGTCTCCAGTTGGCCTCATGTTCTTCTCTTTATGCAACAGATTTTTTTCAATACGATATATGACTATATGGAATAAGCCACCTTGATTCAGAAGCGGTCTCAAGTTTTTACTGTCATAAAATAAAAATGCTTTGTGAACATCTAAATCTTACTTTCTTAAAGCTGGATACCTCTCAGAGCCTTGTTGGAGCCTTGTGTCAGGCTAATTGATAGCTCAGTCTAACCAGCACTCCTGTGTTGGACAGTGCTGTGCAGGCTGGAGCACCATGAAAGAAGTGATAACAGTGCAAGCTGAAGTAGTACATTCCCACTCCCACCCACCCACCTCTTATTTACAGCACCCCCTCCCAGAAAATAGTTCCAACATCCTGCTCTAAAGTGATGTAAACACGACTGTGTGTGTGTGTGGGTGCGTGCATGCGTGCGTGCGTGTGCGTGTGTGTAGGTCAGTGAGACAGTCTAGTCAGATCTAATCAGATAGTGTCTTTAACCTGCCTTTTGGGAAGGTTGTTGCTCTACTCCACACACTCATGCTCTCTCCTCCTACACACACAAACACACATAACAGATACACAACTGTGATTCACAATTTTCTTTCTTCTTTACACATACATACTTTTAGTGATTTGAAATTGCTTTTGCTTGGCATGCACAGTTTTTTTATACTTCCAGCTACTATTTCCAAACATCCCTAACCATAACTAACATTTTACCTTGACCCTTACTGGTTAATAGCCACCATGTTGCACCAGCAGGTCAGCAGAAATTCTGGCGAGGGTTCAGTGGCATGATGGTATATACTGTGCAACAGTAGAAATGTGTCCATTCCCACTGTGGAAGCTGTCCATGAAGCTGTATCTACACACAGTCATTCACAGTGTCTGTACTGCTGCTCTGCTGCACAGCCAGTGAGTTGCTGTGTTGAAGACATTGCACAGAGTGTAGCTGCTTCTTACTCTTCTGCTTGCCCGTATATTACTTTCCACTCTTTTGTTGACATTAAGGATATGTTCCTGCACACTCTACCCAGTTTCCACCCGTCGCCTAAACCAAATGGAGTATTTCCAGTACACAAGCATGTGTCTGACACAGACAAATGTGCTATTTGTGTGAAGGGACAACTCTTGATGAAGTGTGGACCTAATTCTGTGGATGTTGTCCAGAGTTCATATGAGAAAGTGTCTCTGCTTTGTACTCAGGGCAGGAAGCAAGATGCAGCAATCGAGCTCCCTCATCAGGTCATGTGATTTGGACAGGACTGTTCACCAGGTTATTTGGAACCTTAAAGCTTACATTTTTGAAAGAATGTTAATTTTACTGTTTTCCTCAATTGTTGTCTCATGTGAGGCAGCTGTCATTGTTTATATGGAATGTGGAAAATAATCAAATGTGATGAAGTATGCTACAGTATAGTTACTATAAACTATTTCTGAATGGAATTCATTGGACAATTACTCTATCATGATATATACTGTTGCCCTGGTGTAAAATGATAGAAATTTTTGCCCTTCTCTCATTCTAGCCATGACATATGGAGTGAAGAGACCTTACTGAAGCTAAAGGCAGTGGTTGGCCCTAAGTTTCTGTCTCACAGCCCCTGATGTGTGTTTCCCAGGAAGAACAGATTTTCATTGTAAGTCAGTTCTGTATAAAGTAAAGGTTGTACAGTAAAGGTGGCTGTAATGGTTGTCAGCTGTGTTTACAAATGATGGTTACAAATGAAAGGGGAAAAACAGCTAATTTTTGTCTTTTTCTTTATAACTGTGGCTGTGTGCAGTACAACTGTGCTGTACTGCACAAAAGACACTCATGAGTTTTCCCGACTTCTAGCTACAATCATGCTGTTTCCATAAAGGAGGACTGCAGGACTTAACATTACAATGAAAGAATGAGCCCACGGTGAGTGACAATGTGCCAGGAGCCAAAAATGTCCGAACACTGCCGGGGTTCAAGGGTAAAAATCACGCACTGGTAACAGGGAAATGTAGCTAAAGGTCAAGACCCAAGCAACAACTTCTTTCTTTTTTTTCAACACATTTAGATATATGGATGCACTCCTGTGTGCTGTGACACAATGTTTTGTAGTGATAATGTTATTGTCATTCACTGAGAGAACAAATTTTGGATTTGTTAAAGAAGCTGCAGATGAAAGAGTCAGGAGATGGTGGCTGCTGATCAAGTCACTATAATAACTTTAGTTAATATATGAACTCAAGAAGGTTTATTTCATCATGTTTTCATGTGAAGCCTGCAGCAGGATGTGGTATTTGCCCCTTTTGGGTGGATTCATATATAAAAATAAGTATAAATCTAATCCCAGCCAACCCAGGGAGGATTCAAAGCCAGGACCTTCTTACTGTGGGGAACAACCATGGCGTCACCTTTTTAAAACCAACAAATAAATCAAATTAGCATTTAAAAGGCTTATTTTGCAGGTTGGTCAAGCAGGAAGGACAACAGAGAGAAAAGAGCTGACTGGTCACTGCCGAATCTCAATGGAAAATCCACAATTAGCAAAAACAAACAAACAAACACCAGTTTTAAGATGTTCTTCAGCTGCAGCAATTCCTCCAGAGAAAGCAAATCTTATTTAAACTCTAATTACACACACAAATACACACACACACACACACACACACACACACACACACACACACACACACGGACTGTATGTATGAATTTTATTCCATACAGTATTCAGTGTGTGACAGTGTTTGCTCATGCTTTTCATTGCAGCCTTTCATACTAAATAGGCTGAGCATAAATGATGATTTCATATTGGCATTTTCAAATGCTGTCACTATATCAGATTACATATTTTCCAGTTATTATTTTTAATGTCTTAAATCACTAACTGGCTACAGACCACATGATAGTCTGTTTTGTCGCCATTCAGCTGAATAGCAGCATCTTAAAATGTTCATCAAAGAGTTAATTCTGTGATCAATTTTTATTTACACATCTGTGGTTTACTGAAAGAAACAAGAAACACAAAGAGAGAATGTCAGTGAGAGATTTCGGAAACAGTTGCTCTTTACTTCAAATGCTTTCTCTCTTGTGCATGTACAGTCAGTGTCACTTCTATCTAATTCTATTTCTATGGCCTGAATTCTGGAGAACATGTTGACATTTAGAAATGGCTAGATGCTGTTGGAGAAAATCCTGACACATCTGAAAGTGCATTTGTACATCAAGCTCTGTGATACATGGTGACACATGGATAATATAGGCCAAAGTCACCCAGACCCCTACAGAAGGCAGCGAGGGAGGGGAGAGGGACAGAGATGCCACAGAGGATGCTGTGTGTGCTGTGTCAACTCTTAACCCCAAAATGCCAACATTATACAACTCTTTATTTCTACTTTTGTTTTTAATTCAATTTTATCTGTGACATAAACTTTGACACGTTGGGACACATACTATAATATGAATGGATTAGTTTATGGTCTCTATTGCAGTAATAGTGTTCAAGTCTTATTTTAGTTACAGTTTCCATACATGACTGTATTGCTTTTTTCCTGTGTTTTCATGTAATGACCAAATAAATCATGAAAACCAGCATGTTTCTCAGCCAAAGTTCATTCATTATACAATATCAAGGTCCTTTAAGATTGCTCATGATATCCTGTAAAAAGATATAACCTGAGGATAAGTCCTAAAAATAATCAATTTATGAGGCGCATTAAACAAACATGCAAAATCCATATCAACAGACTGTTTTCTTGTATAAAACACATTGCACCCCTAATCATAATGGAGTCCTGGTTCTGACAGAAACCTTGCTGAAACAGAGAAAACACTGATTCTGAGGTTTCCTTGCGTAACTTTAACTTGTACAGAATAGACAGAGTAGCATGTGGGGTGGTGTGGTTATATATGTAAAGCCATGTTTATCTAAATACCGTCACAGTATCTTATTCTTTTGAATTTATTGCTCTGAAAGCTAACTAATCTAGTACTAATTGATTTAATGTGGTGGGTGCATACAGACCACCCTCAGTTCTAAGTTGGACAGTAACTCAGAGCTGCTGGTTTCAGGTGACTTTAAACTAAACTGGGTGACAAATAATTCAGTCTAAAAGCAAGACAATCTCAGTCTGCCACAGCTGATTGAGGAGCTTATTTGAAGGATTGTTCAAAGTCAACACTGATAGATTTCATTTTGTGCAATAGAAGGGACAATTTATTGCTTCCAGCTTTTTCCTCTTGGCCTCAGTGACCACTGTCCTCCTGCCTGTGTTAGACATGCTGGACAGGAAAGATCAAGAATCATCATCAAAAGAAGTTGAAAACATTTTAATGAACAGACTTTTCTCAGTGACCTTGCTGACAGTAATATACATCACACCTCTGAAATACCAGATGCAGCATTGACATTGGAATATTTTGCAAATTCATTACTTGCTGTAATTGATAGACATGCACCTTTTTAAAGGCTGTGGGTTTTAGACAGATCAAGCCTCTGGCTCTCAACAGAATTATCAATGGGGTGTGATGGTGAAGCAGCCCTTATGTTTTAAGATCTGTGCCACATTCACTGCTGAACAAATTACATATCTATTTAATCTCTCCATTTCTACTGCAGTTGTCCCTCAGGTCCAGAAATCTGCACATGCAGTCCCACTGCATAAGAGTGGTGACAAAAATGATCTTAACAACTATCAGACAATTTCCAAACTATAATATCTTGCTGAAGTCCTGAGGTCATTAGTTAATGATCAGCTCATATCATTCGTCTCAAAAAATTATGTTTAATCCACAGCAATCTGGTTCCTCAGATAAACACAGTGCTGTCACTGTAATGATTTTGGTTACAAATGATATTGCATCTGCTGTTGACAAAGGGAAATATTGTGCTGCCCTCTTTATTTGATACTGTGGCTCATGCAGTGCTCCCACAGAGACTTTGTGATATTGGTTTTGATTTGCAGTGCTGTAAATGGTTTCATGACCACCTGTCTCATAGACAGCAATGTGTGATTTTGGGAAATGATAATTCTGTATTTTTACCAGTCAGTAGGGGTTCTACAAGGTTCAATACTGGGTTCTGTCTTGTTCACACTTTATATTACCTCCATTATATCCTCTATAACAAATTGTTATGCACATTTTCAACTTTATGAGAGCAGAGATTCAAGCAAGGATTCGCAGTGGTCACCCAGGGTTGGTGAAATGCAGAGAGAGTGCCAATCAATCAGTGTGGTTTTCAAGAATTTCAGAGGACATAGTACAAAAGTCAGTGAGTGTAAATACTGCAGAATAGAAGCACGCAGAGGAAAGAGCCACTAAAACCAACTGCATTACCTTCCAGACCATGACAAAAAGTTTGTGCACATCTGTGAGTGCAAGAGGCAGTCCTATCTGAGAGTGCAGACTCCAAGTACTAATCTGTACAGTCCCTGACATTATCTGTTGAGTGCTCCCACAGTACCAACATACACACCTACATCTGAGGAGCAGGTTACTGTAGAGGTGTACGAAGATTCTGGGACTGAAACAGCGACCAGCTTGACTGGAGCAGCTTTTAAATGCACATGACACACAACTGCTGTCACTCAGTCAGGTCAAGTGAATAAACCATCCCTTCAGCTGGATTTGAAAACATATGTTTGTGTAACATGTGATCTTAGTATGTTAACAGTCAGGAGTGTTTTGCTGTGTAGAGTGCTGCAGTTCAGGCAGCAAAAGCCATTATGAGTGTTCTCAGGCTTCTGAGTGCCTATCTTCTTGTTAGATGTCACACAGACATTACAGGCACTTTAGCTGACAAAGCTGCATGCTCATGGCTTAGTGGTTACAGGTGTAACGTTAGTCTTGTCATGGCATGCCATTGTACCGCTTTCTCTGCTGTTAAAGCACCTCTTTAGTACACTACTGATTTGAATGGTGTGCCTGCTCTGTAACTCTGTCATGTTACTGCAAGTGCTGTTCCATCTGTGCAAGAAAGTTTTCCAATCAAGACCCAATGCTAGCATGGGTTTATTATTTCAGTGTCTGTGGTTTGGGGCATTATACAGTATATCCATGATTCGGTCTCAGTAATATCCAATGTTGGAAGAGGTTTTCAGATCCTTGACTGAAGTAGACATAGCAATGAAAAAACTCCACTCAACTAGTGGGATAACTTTAACTACTTTATATTATGTTGACTAGTTTTGAAATAGTTCATTTATCTTAAGAATTAAATTAATTTTATCAGCACATAAAGGAACACTTCATCCTTCAAGTTTGTCTGAAAAAAATGGAGATATGTGGTTTTCACTGAAGGGTATGAAAATATGCAATCTGAAAAGAAACTAGCACTAAAACTGTGGAGTAAAGACATTAATACTGGCCCCTGAGATGTAGTGGAGTAGAACAATAAAGTTGGAGGAAATGCAAATACTCAAGTTAAGTTCCAGTGCCTTGCATTTGTACTTAAGTGCAGCACTTCGGTAAATGTACAAACTGTTTGTTCGTTTACAGGAGAAGCAGCTAGTAGTAGGAAATCACCAGCGTGAATCTCACTGTAACTCTCACAATCACACTCTACATTTTTGTTCCTACCAATGGGTGCACATTATTCCACTGATCTAGAAGTAGCAGTAATGTGGCAAGAAACAACACGGATATAAACAATACGGAAATCTAAATGCACAAAAAATGTTTCATGTATTTAAGATGTTTACTATGATACACACAGTGTATTTTGATGAGAAACACTGAACCTACACACACTTTTTGTTTGTTTACATGAAAACTCCACAGGGCCCCTTTAATTTGACCTATCACTTGTGAGCTGCTCACAGGAGGAAATACTGTACTGAATGTATGACACCAGGGAGGCTTTTTCCTGCTTGCATGCCACAAATGATCATCTCAGCAATCAAAATGTCTAACCTCCTCAGGCCAGCTTGGCCTTCATTATAGGATCCTGGGATTTCAATCCACAAAAGGGTCTCAAGCGCCAGAGCATGAGGGTACTTTGTCTCACTCTTTTGCCACACTGGTGCAAAAACAGATGAATGCCAATGTGGTTTGGATCTAGACTGTTGACCTCACTGAGATTTTCCTGGTGTCTACCTGTAGAAGCAGTAAGACTCTATGCAGCATCTCTCCACTGTTCTCTCCAGCAAACACAACCTTGTTCAGGTTACAGTGTTACATGTAGCTAGAAGAAGGGCCTGTCAGCTGACTAATGAATGTTGGACATGCGCACATGCTGTTCCTCATGAGCATTGAATATTTTGCCACCTTGGAATTATAAGGTTATAGTAATCTTAAATTTACACTATCAAAATCAGATTGTGGTAATCAATGGTTGGGTTGGAGGGCATTGACCAGTGTGAATCAGGACAATACCTTCCTGGGAATTTCAGCCGAGGAATATCATTCTCTTCAGATCAGCACCAATGACGCAAAAGGCTTTCAGGTTAGTCATACCGACAGGCAGGACACTCAGTTCCATCAATCAGTTATCTTTTTATTAACAATAGCAAAATATATATATAATATTCAGAGCTGAGGCTTACCAGTGGAGAGGCAGGAACACTTTATGTTAAAAGATCATCACAGATTAAGAATATGAGTAACTGAATTTTGACTAAAGTGTCAGATAAAACCTTTGAACTCCAAGATGACGATGTGGGAACTGCACACAAGCAGTGACGGGGAAGGGAGTTTAAGAACCGTTTTCCCCACAACTCATTTATTATTTATTATCTGACACTGATAAGATTGTAGCTAGGCACTAGTTACATTCACACAGACAGCATGAAGCCTTTGTCCAATAAATATGACCAGCAGTCGTCCACACACTCTGCTGCACTGAGGCACACATGAAACGTTGCTGTCTCCTCTCATTTTCTATTATTTGTAAGAACACTGACTTACCTTGAACATGACTGAAACTCACAACAAACTACTATCCTGCAGGTTGTATCATCTTCTGAAAGGTGCTCAGTCTGCCTCTCATTAAAGGAGAAAAAGGTGAAATGGGGCTCACTTTTGGACAAGAGGATTAAAAGCAACTCTGGTGTTAAAGAGTGTTTCTGCCCTGCTCACACGTGGGGTTCCTCCTGAGAAACCAGTAGTGTCTTTTTCTTTTCATCTGACAAGCTTTTTATCATATTAGCTCGGGCACAGAAAGTCTGAGCTTTTGCTCGACTCAAGCAGATGCAGCTCTGCAGGCTGGACCTCATCTTAAGGGCGCCCTCCCAGCGAGGTGCTCATGCCTCTTTATGACTCCTTTGGCACACCTCAGCAGAGTGCTGTTGGCATCTACCAGTCCCTGGACGAGAACCTGAATTGAGGGATACCCTCTGCATTCACAGTCCTTGTGTGGTCTGAAATGGCCCCTATTGTCTGACATATGGTTGATGAGTAAAACTAAGAAAGTAAAAATAGCAGTAGCACAGTGTATAAATACTCAACAAGCACAAGTCTTGCATAACATGAAGTTGCTTATTCAGTAGAGGTCACATGCTCATCTCGTGGGTCAAAATTACAAAAATGCAAACCCTAATAAAAACAGATCCCTACTTCACTGCGTCATACTGTTTGTCATTCTCTGTGAGACTGCTGAGCCAAAAATTTCATATTAATGGATCAGCACTGATCCAGGTTTGAATATGGCAGCCAGCAGCACAGCAGAAGCTTTTATCTTTGGGCTGCCTGCCACAGGAAGAAGGATCAGATTTAAGAATGCTCCACAAGTGTTTCTGGTTAATAGAGAGCTCATACTTTATGATAAATATTATGCTTTTCCACTGCCTTATGTGTGAAAGAGGCTCAGGCCTACCATTGATTTAGCAGAATATTTGAGTGTAAACAAAAATACAGGTTCATTGTTTTATTCAAAAAACAAGTAGAGTTGAAGAACTTTTTCCAACTCTGAGTCTTGCTTGGAGTCTTCCTCTCAGGGTGCTGGTGCAAACATCCACTAATCAGAGGCCAGGGCATCTTAAAGCCCGAGAGACGATGCATAAGACCAAAAGAGTCTGTCATCACTGGGAAAGCTGAATTGCTATTGTTCTATTACTACTCTTTGTACTACTGTTGGTGTTACCAGTTTTGCTGCTACCATTTCAGAAGCCATTTCTCAGACTGAGCGAGACATCTTTATGCCCACTGTAAAATCTTCCACTGATTTGGTTCCTCAGACAACTGATTAAACTTGTTTTTCATAGAGTTTTACATCGATTATGTGACTTTTTTCCATTTCGCATACACTAGAATCGCTGATTAAGGACCCCTGAAATGACATATGGGAAAACAAAAATTCCATTTGGTGCAGTCATGATAGATTCAACAGACTCTCTCAAGTGAGCACAAGAAACTTTGGCTGAAAATGTGTTGTTTAGCCCATCACTTCTGCTGTTCTGTATTAATCAATGTTTCACAAAGCTACAGCTAAATAAACACTGGCGTCAACTAAATCCTTAGCAGTCAATTAGTGGTCAATGAAACAGTTCTAAAGGTTTTGCTGCGTTTCACACTGTAGAAGATACGTAAATTACAGGGTTAATGCCACATTTTGGTTTATTATAGTTTACATTACATTTTAATAGACTGTATTAGATTATACTGTGTATTAGATTTGATTCTTTTCATTTCATGAGGTTAGATATAACACCAGTTTTGTCCATGCAGACCAGGAGGTGAAAGACACTTGATTGACAAATGAGTATTTATCAAACAGAAATTCAAAGGAAGCCAAGCTCATTTTCTTGAATTGAGTCTTTCTTGACCGGCACACACACACACACACACACACACACACACACACACACACACACACATACACACACACAAACACACACACACACACACACACACACACACAAGCACACGTCATGCAGAGGGAACACAAATGCAACCACAATCTGAAGGAAGATATCTGATGTGGCACTGCCCCCTTGAGGCTGGTGAATGTTTATCTGCATTTGCATTGTGTCTCATGGCATTTGGTCACAATACATTTTTGTCCACAAGCACAGCTGCTGTCTTTGATGCAGGCACGATCTGCCAAACTCTTATCCAATCACTCAGTCACATCTTGAGTGAGCTGTCAGTGAATCAACACTTTCCTTTTATTCTGATCCTCATGTGCCGATGTATGTGAGAATGAATGGGAGCGTTTGTTATATAACACAAATCTAGCCTAGTGTTAACAGGCCTCAGGTGTGAAGCCTGTGGGCAGATCATGTTATTATTATTCTGGAAGGAAAGGAGTGTGTTATCCTCTCGTGAATCTGTCAGTCTTACACACGTACTGTATGTGCTGGATTTCAACTGCACTCTATACTTCACATTAACTCATAGCCTGGTCTGCTGTTTACAGCTTTAACTGTACTTCTGAGTGCTAACAGGTTGCCAGGTTGGCTAACTGGACACTGCACCCTAACCCTTATGAGCAAAAGCACTGAGCCACTGTTTTTTCCCATCACTAAGATGAGACAATAACGAGGCAGCAACGACATCATTTAACACAAACTGAGTTAAATATCAACATGCAATATTGTTGACAAAAAAGTTAAATGAGAAAAAAATTACCAAAACTTCTCTTTTTTTTCATTTCAAAAAAGAGGAAACATAATATTTTTGACTCTTTTTATTCAGTGCAGCAGTTCCGTTTCCTGTGCTGCTCGCACCACATCAGGACTACACCTGCTGCACAGTAAGCACAGGCATGACTCAGTGAGTGTGTGTGTGTGTGTGTGTGTGACAGAGAGAGATGTAAGTACTATACTTATAGGATGAAGTGAGAGTGTGTGTGTGTGTGTGTGTGTGTGTGTGTGTGTGTGTGTCACATGTCGGCTGGTGTCACAAGTGTCGATTGTATGCGGGTGGATGCAGACATGAAACTATCTATGTGCTTTCATGACTCCATTATAGACTAAATGAATGAATGAACTTGCTTTTTCTCCTGATGTTTTCTTCTTCATGTGTACCATAACCTGTGTCTCTGGTAGAGGCTGGACAAAATGGAAAGTGACAGTGGCGCCACTTGGTAGTTTCCATTTTAAATTGATATGATGAAAACTAACAAGAACATTTCACTCAGGTCCCAAATTAAAAATCCGTCCGTCCGTCCGTCTTCTCCTGCTTCATCCGGGGCCGGGTCGCGGGGGGAGCAGCCTGAGCAGGGACGCCCAAACTTCCCTCTCCCTGGACACTTCCCCCAGCTCTTCCGGGGGGATCCCGAGGCGTTCCCAGGCCAGCCGAGCGACATAGTCGCGCCAGCGTGTCCTGGGTCTTCCCCGGGGCCTCCTCCCGGTGGGACATGCCTGGAACACCTACCTAGGGAGGCGTCCAGGGGGCATCCTATATAGATGCCCGAGCCACCTCAGCTGACTCCTCTCGATGTGGAGGAGCAGCGACTCTACTCTGAGCTCTTCCTGGGTAAATCGAGAGCTTCGCCTTTCGGCTCAGCTCCTTCTTCACCACGACAGACCGGTACAGCGACCGCATTACTGCGGCCGCTGCACCGATCCGCCTGTCAATCTCACGCTCCATCCTTCCCTCACTCGTGAACAGGATCCCGAGATACTTAAACTCCTCCACTTGAGGCAGGAACTCTCCCCCAACCTGGAGGGAGCAAGCCACCTTTTTCCGGTCGAGAACCATGGCCTCGGACTTGGAGGTGCTGACTCTCATCCCAGCTGCTTCACACTCGGCTGCGAACCGCCCCAGTGCATGCTGAAGGTCCTGGCTCGATGGAGCCAACAAGACAACATCATCCGCAAAAAGCAGAGATGAAATCTGCCGGCTCCCGAACCGAACCCCCTCCGGCCCCTGGCTGCGCCTAGAAATTCTGTCCATAAAAATAATGAACAGAACCGGTGACAAAGGGCAGCCCTGCCGGAGTCCAACGTGCACCGGGAACAGGTCTGACTTACTGCCGGCAATGCGGACCAAGCTCCTGCTCCGGTTGTACAGGGACTGTACAGCCCTCAACAGAGAGCCTCCAACCCCATACTCCCGGAGCACCTCCCACATAATGACTCGAGGGACACGGTCGAAAGCCTTCTCCAAGTCCACAAAACACATGTGGACTGGTTGGGCAAACTCCCATGAACCCTCAAGCACCCTGTGGAGGGTATAGAGCTGGTCCAGTGTTCCACGGCCGGGACGAAAACCGCATTGTTCCTCCTGAATCCGAGGTTCGACTATCGGCCGGATTCTCCTCTCCAGTACCCTGGAATAGACTTTCCCGGGGAGGCTGAGGAGTGTGATCCCCCGATAGTTGCAACACACCCTCCGGTCCCCCTTTTTAAAAAGAGGGACCACCACCCCAGTCTGCCAGTCCAGAGGCACTGTCCTCGACTGCCACGCGATGTTGCAGAGCCGTGTCAACCAAGACAGTCCTACAACATCCAGAGACTTAAGGTACTCAGGGCGGATCTCATCCACCCCCGGTGCTCTGCCACCGAGGAGCTTGCAAACTGCCTCAGTGACTTCAGTCCCGGTGATGGATGCACCAACCCCCGGGTCCCCAGTCTCTGCTTCCTCTACGGAAGACATGACAGTAGGATTGAGGAGATCCTCGAAGTATTCCTTCCACCGCCCGACAATATCCCCAGTTGAGGTCAACAGCTCCCCGCCCTCACTGTAAACAGTGTTGACAGAAAGCTGCTTCCCCTTCCTGAGGCGCCGAACGGTTTGCCAGAATTTCTTCGAGGCCGACCGGTAGTCCTCCTCCATGGCCTCCCCGCACTCCTCCCAGACCCAAGTTTTTGCTTCTACAACCACCCGGGCTGCCGCACGCTTGGCCCACCGGTACCCCTCAGCTGCCTCAGGAGTCCCATGGGCCAACAAGGCCCGATAGGACTCCTTCTTCAGCTTGACAGCATCCCTTACTTCCGGTGTCCACCACCGGGTTCGGGGGTTGCCGCCACGACAGGCACCGGCGACTTTACGGCCGCAGCTACGGGTGGCTGCGTCAACAATGGAGGTGGAGAACATGGTCCATTCGGACTCGATGTCTCCAACCTCCCTCAGAATCTGGTCGAAGCTCTCCCGGAGGCGGGAGTTGAAGGCCTCCCTGACAGCGGGTTCGGCCAGACGTTCCCAGCAGACCCTCATAGTACGTTTGGGTCTGCCAAGCCTGTCCCGCTTCCTCCCCTGCCAGCGGATCCAACTCACCACCAGGTGGTGATCAGTTGACAGCTCAGCCCCTCTCTTTACCCGAGTGTCCAAGACATACCGCCGAAGGTCAGATGATACGACTACAAAGTCGATCATTGACCTCCGGCCTAGGGCGTTCTGGTGCCACGTGCACTGATGGACACCCTTATGCTTGAACATGGTGTTCGTTATGGACAAACTGTGGCTAGCACAGAAGTCCAATAACAGAACACCACTCGGGTTCAGATCGGGGAGGCTGTTCCTCCCAATCACACCCCTCCAGGTATCACTGTCGCTACCCACTTGAGCGTTGAAGTCCCCCAGCAGAACAATGGAGTCCCCGGTTGGAGCACTTTCCAGTACCCCTCCCAGGGACTCCAAGAAGGCCGGGTACTCTGCACTGCTGTTCGGCCCGTAAGCCGAAACAACAGTGAGAGACCTATCCCCGACCCGAACGCGCAGGGAAGCGACCCTCTCGCTCAGCGGGGAGAACTCCAACACATGGCGGCTGAGCTGGGGGGCTATAAGCAAGCCCACACCAGCTCGCCGCCTCTCACCGCGTGCAACTCCAGAGTAGAAGAGAGTCCAGCCTCTCTCAAGGAGTTGGGTTCCAGAGCCCAGACTGTGCGTAGAGGTCAGCCCGACTATCTCTAGCCGGTACCGCTCAACCTCACGCACTAGCTCAGGCTCTTTCCCCCTCAGCGAGGTGACATTCCATGTCCCCATAGCCAGGGTCGTCATCCAGGGTTTGGGACGTCGGGGCCCCCGCCCACGACTGCCACCCATACCACAAGGCACCGCCCCCTTCTGAACCTTCCTGCGGGTGGTGGGCCTACGGGAAGGCGGGCCCACGTCGCTCGTTCGGGCTGCGCCCGGCCGGGTCCCGTGGGCAAAGACCCAGCCACCAGGCGCTCACCTGCAAGCCCCAACCCCAGGCCTGGCTCCAGGGTGGGGCCCCGGTAACGCCGATCCGGGCGACGTACGCGTCCTTGGTTTAATGTCTTTCATAGGGGCTTTTGAACCGCTCTTGGTCTGACCCGTCACCTAGAACCTGTTTGCCTTGGGAGACCCTACCAGGGGCATCAAGCCCCGGACAACATAGCCTCTAGGATCATTCAGGTACTCAAACTCCTCCACCACGATAAGGTGGCGGTTCAAGGAGGAGCCCAAATTAAAAATGACTGACTAAATTAACACTATGTTATGCTAACAGGTTTGTGGCTTAAGCGACATACTAACTTTAACACTCAACTGGAATTCAACAAAATAACACAAAATGAATAAAAACTCATTAAACTACATACTGTGAAATGACAGAATTTGACCATGCATTGTTGTGCGTTACACTAAGCTACACAAATGTGTGTGTTCAGCAAGTGTATGTCTCTATGTGACTCACTGATATCATGATCCAGTGTGTGCTTTTCTAAACTACTTCAGGCTAAACAGGTGCATGCATTCAGGATGTGTTTGTGTTTGTGTGTGTGTGTGTGTGTGTGTGTGTGTGTGTGCGTGTGACAGTCCCACTCTCAACAATGGGAACAAAGCCAGCGGGTCACTTAACCAGCAGTTAAAAATTAAAGGGGCAGAGGCAGCTAGGAGCTCTGCAGGGAGATCATGATCAAAAAGATAGTTGGTGGGATGCCCTCACAGCTCATCTGGTAGAGCGTGTACCAAGGTTGTGGTCTGGGTTCAATTCCAGCCTTTAGCCCCTTGCTGGATGTTATCTCTCTCTCTTCTTTTCTGTCTCTCTCACAAAATTAATGAATAAATAAATAAAATCTGGTGGATACAGAAAAAGACAGCTTGTGATTCCTCTATAAATGTGATGTGCCTTAAGGCTACGCTCTGACTGAGGTTGTCTTTAGATTGGGAGTGAATGAAATCGCAGGGCAGGCAAAGCAGAGGAAACTGAGCTACTAATGAAAATAGGAGTAGATAGGAGATATGAGTGAAAAGTCTGCAGCATGTTCGGGACTTTGTGCTCATATATTATGTCAGTGATTGGTAACAGGTGACAGATCATCAAAGAAATCAGGATACGATGCTGTATAGCCAAACACTGCATATAGATTATACATTATATATATACTTTATTATTATGGCTCAATTCTATTGGAAGGAATGTTGTACAATTTCTGTAATATGTCGTGGCATACTTTAAGTAATCTCTTACCAAAATCTTCAGTGAATATGTATGAAACAGTTTGCATATTTATGATCAGTGGACAGTGTGTTGGCCCAATGAATGAGAGAAAAAAATGTGGCTGTCCTCAGTCATGAACATTCATGAGAATACCCCTGCAAGAAGAATTATTATATCATGCAGACCTGACCCAGCTCCTTGTCTTGAATAGCAAGACATTTTTAACATAAATAATACTTTGCTGACCAATCTGTAACTTTGAAAAATCCAAATGCATTTTGATCGGTCAGAATTGAATAATTAAGCAATACATCACGACAGGCCGTGATATACTAGTCCCACCTCTCCGTACGTTAGCTCTGCATGTCGTCTATTCCTCGCATTTTTTTCGGGAGAAAGTCACTGCTCAATCAACTCTACCATTGTTAACCCTATCTGGAGGTGAAAGTTAACCTTAAACATGTGAATTCAACTAATTTAGTCTATTTGTTAACGTTAGCAACTTTTTGCTACCTACCGTAACAGTTTGTTGTCATGGATACATTGTTGCTTCTCTGACAATCAGCCCCGTAACGTAAACATGCGAGGCCCCCCCGCAGTTAACTATGAGTGAGTGGTCCGGAAGAATCCACCCAAAACCTCAATGAATGAGAGTTTTTTTAATAGTTTTAGCTTTGAGTGATCACTGACTTTATTAAGCTGACTATATGTGACATCGCGGCAGGCACCTGGAGACGCAGCAGCGGCATCTGAATATCATGACTTTAAAAGCACCAAATTACTTTCCTTAACGAATTTCGTTATGTGAAGAATTGTAAAATATCATTTCCATGAGGCTGTTCAATCAGACAGTGACAGATAACCCCGTAGAGTCCTAAGTGTCATAGTCGCTGTCAAGGTGTTGATCCTGTGACTGTCATTATACGGGAGCTCTCATTGATGCACATGTTTGAATGTTGTTAACGCCTTAAAAAAATAAACATCAAAACCAGCTACTTTTTGCTGCGTACTGTAACAGTTGGTTGTTGTCATGGAAACATTGTTGCTTCCCTGAAGCGGAGTGATATGCTGTGATAAGACTTTTTAGAATAGTAGCTGTGGTATACGCTCATTATATCACAGTTAACAGCCAATCAGATTGCCGGATTTCACCTTTCTGTTTTATAATAATATAATTGTATAATTTAGGATACCTGCGAATCGATTTTTACCCATCAGACCAGTTACAAATACGTTAATTTATGATTTAATTACATGATCAGAATGGCATTTCAGCATACCTATCACAGAAGATCTGTCCAGTCAAAGATATTTTTAACATCACCAAAAAATTTTTTCTCGGTATCTTCAAAGGAAGTTGGACTAAAAACAAAAAAAGCAGCATTAGCATTCATTTGGAGTTGTGTTTCTGACAACCTGATGAATCTAAGTCCAATATTCACTCTCTTTTTAGCTCTGTTTTTGGTCTCTATCTATTCCTGAGAAAAAATATCTGGCCCTTTAGCTTCTAAATGCGCCACAGTTTTCACCAGCTGGTCTCTGACAGACTACTTTGGTGCCAGAAACAACAGTAAGGAGAGCCATGAGAATGAACCAAAAGCAGTAAAGCAACTTAGAAGAAACCTGTAAATGAACTTATGACTATCAGCACTGGAGACTGGAGCAACAAATCCCAACTAAACTATAAAAAAAAAAAAATGTTTGTTTCTGCCTTTCAAAATGAGCAATTTTTTTAGGCCAGTTCAGACCAAAGATTTGCAGATGAGTGGAAGCTTGCATTGCCCTGGTCAGCAACGTTCGGAAAACCTTCCAGTTAACATCAATGTGACAAGACAGATGGTGTATCATCTCCATAGCAACTACTCTCTGGACTTCCGACTATAACTGGCAGCATCTTGAATATGAATGAAGGTTTTATGCTGCTTTTCTGTTGAGGACAGTCTCCATTGTAGATATATTTCATTTGTGTTTTGATCCATAATCAAAAGGAAGATATCTGGACTTCACAGATCATATAGTCCGATCCTAATTTTCATTTTGTCACGTAAGTATTGTAACTGGAGGCTCCATTCAATTCCATTGTCACTGTACACTGTACCGACCAAGAACAAGAGCTGCAGTCCAGTGTACATGTTTATGACTGATATACTGTCAAAGTCATGCAAGGAGGGTAAGTAGGAAAAGTGGGAACATTGACACTGCCAACTAAAGATAGGAAGGAAAAATTCAAGTAGGGTGCTCAATAAGTGAATGAAAGAAAACATAACAAAGAAAGAAAACAAACCACTGCACCATGAACAGAGGGAAGTCACTGAAATGTGGAACGCAGAGAATGAAGGACGCAAGGATAGAGGACATAATCAAGTAATCAGCAGCAAGTATGACACAATAGCACCTGCTTAGGCCAATCAGTGCCATTCTTAAGATTAGGTGATGAACAAAGACAAGTAGAATAGAAGAAAAGAAAGGCAATATTAGATAGAAGGAAGTGAGAAACGTTAAGGAGACGAGGCAAGATAGAAATTATGCTGAGAAAGAAACAAAAGTATCTGGAGACGGATGAATGAGTGAATGAATGAATGGCTTCTGTGCCCCATCTCCGATGCAGTAAATGTAGAAGGATAATGGTGTTTAGTGGAGGCAGTCCTTCCTTCATAGCAAATAACAATAAATGATTGGAACCATAAAGAAGAATGGTAACAATGGCCTGAATCAATGCTGCTATTCATCACAATGGAATTTATGTCTACTCAAATCCACAATGCCATTCTTACAGCTGAGAGAGAGAGAAAGCATGAATGTTTGCAAGTATTTATTTTCATTTTGTGCTGGGCTCTGGTTGAATCCAAGGTTGCCACTGCAAATGTTTTTCCATCGATCTGTTGCTTTTTTTTCATCCTTCCCATTCCTTCTCCTCCTCCATGTTTTGCTATTCTTTTTAGTTCCTCCATACGCTTATGAAGCGCATCGAACATCCTCTGGATTTCAAAAACTACCAGTGATCTTAACCCTAACCCTACTCAGGAATAAGAATATATTTAAAAATATCATATAATCCGCTGAATGTAATTTCCGCACGAATCTGCTGTGTCCTGCAGCCGTCAGAGGACTGACCGCCACTTCCTCTGTGCCTGATTGTTCCGGCACGATTACTTTTTTTTTTTTTTTTTTTTGTAAACAGAGACTGATCCCTTTTATGTGAATGAATATATGAACGTGTGTGTCCCATTTTATAATTTGGAGTAATATGTTTGGGTTCATCCTGGATTTTGTTTATGTAATTCTATTTTGTTAATCCTGTTAATTGAGAGTTGTTTTGTAAATTAGGTAATCAAGTTTTGTTTTGTTTTCTTTATTTTTCTTTTCTTTGGTTATACTGGGCAGTTATTATTTGATACATTGTATTAAGTCTGTGACCTGCCCATTATATGTGGTTTTGTTAGGTTTTCTTTCTTTTTGTGTGTGACACCCCATTAACCTGTTTTATTTCCTCCCTTTTCAGTTGCTATAGGCCGGTGGTGGCGGTGCCGGTGACCTGGTGGTGGCATTCCCCTTGTCTTGTCTTGCTGTGTTCTTGGGAGTGGGTTTTCTTCACTGAGAGTGTGTCTGCCACGTGTGCCCGGTGATTTGAGTTTCTCCTTTTTTGTTGGTGGATCCCTCCCCTGCACTAGCCTTTGTCCATCCACTTCGGCCTCAGCCCTGATTAGGATTTTTTTAGAAAATATGAATATTTACTAAATAGTATTTTAAACTTTGAACCACGTCTCATACCCTGAGTAACCACAAACCTGTGTGCCTTGTGCCTGACAAGAGTTATTTCCTGGGTGAAATTCCCAGTGTGGCGTTGTCAAGCTCTTTAGTAATATTAGTGGCATAAATCCTTTTTACCACCTCCTCGCCATACAAAGTTACTCTTGCAAACACTCTGTTCTGCTCAAGACTGACTGAGTCAAACCTGGAAAACCAGCTGTGAGCATCATCATCATCATCATCATCATCATCATCATCATCATCATCATCGCTACCATCTGACATCAGACGCCTCACTAAAGAGGAATAGTTTCAACCATCACAGAGGTTAGTGTGAATATGTGTTCAATAATTTTGCATGGCCCTTTCAAAAAACTGAGATGGCTCTTGATAGGAAAGAGGTTCGCCACACCTGCTGTAAGCACACAGTAACAACAGAAGGTGACTTAGCCTGAAGTTGATTAGCCTATGAACATCTTTATCAAGTTCTTTCTTCTCTTGTGGATTTTGGACAGTAAAAAGACATCATTTAGATTTTTGTGAGTAAATCAAACTGTATAGGATTGGGGAAAAAACAAGCAATTTGAATACAACTCTTTTAGTTCTGGGAACTTGTGATTTGCTTTTTTGTATCTGTCAAAGCTGCTTGTCTCTGTGGAGATCTGCAGTTATTTAAAGACACTGTGGAGTTTTTGTCCACTAATACCAATATGAAGCAATGATTTTATGAGTGGGTCCCAGATTATTTGTGTCAGTTTGTATGATAGAAGAAATCAATCAACTTGTAGGAAACATTTTTATTCTCAGGACCCATTAAATTTATCTTGGAGCTCCTTTGAGGGTCCCAAACCGCAGGCTGGGATCCACAGGACTAATTAGTGTATAAACATTGGCATTTCTCATTAAACAGTGGCAGCGGACATTTTGTAGCACTATAATTTCTGCCTTTGTACTATGTTATAAATCAGACAACCACAAAAAGTCACAGGTAAGCAAAAAGGAAACATGCTGTAGGTAATTTTAAAGGCCCCATATTATGAAAAACTCACTTTTTCTTGGATTTGGCAAGTTATTTTGTGTCTCTGGTGCTGCCACACACATACATTCTTCTTTCTATCTCACCAGGATAATGCAATCTATATGATTGATTCAACTTTGGATTTTCTTACAGTACCAAGCCCATAATCTGTGTGATATCAATGCTTTTTCCATGTTTCTAGCTTATAAAATGACATTGTGATTTTAACTTTCCCACAAAGTTTGTCTGAGTTTCTACCATGGAGCTATACTGCCATCGAGAGGTTCGTAGCGCTTAGGTTGAATATGCTTGACGTGAGACAGTTATTAATAGTATCCATAATAGTGATAATCATTTTTGGGCAAATATATTCTGCCTTTTGTTATTTCTTTGCTATGTTGTGTTAATTATACCTTGAGTCATCATATATATTAGGATGAGTATTTGAAATTGTTATCTTGATTATTGTTGAATGTTGGCATCTACTCATAAGAATTGTTTAACGCATGTTGTGAACAATGTTGGAATGCCATTGAACATTAATCATTCAAAATATATGTGATTGACCATAGTGAGAAGCAGATGACCCCCTCGTATGAATCATTAAATAATTCTCACCTATAAGGTGAGATCATGTTGCGCACCCACGAACCATCCCACATGTGCAACGTCCTATTGATTAGACACGCCCTGGAGCAGTTATTACTGTCTGCAGAGCGCAGCAGAGCTCAGTCTTAATTTTCCTTTTCAGTTTAGTTTTCCGTTTGTCTTCTTCTAGTCTAGTTTTTATTCAGTCTTAATTTCTCCTTTGCCTCTTACAGTTGTTTTCTGCTGAGTTTCATCCAGCCTTCTTTTGTCTTTAGTCTTGTTCAGTTGTTTTGTTCCATCGTTTTCTGTCTTTTGTGTAACTCATAGCCATGTTAAGTAGCTTGAGTTCA
Source organism: Chaetodon trifasciatus (assembly GCA_037975065.1). NCBI lineage: Eukaryota > Metazoa > Chordata > Actinopteri > Chaetodontiformes > Chaetodontidae > Chaetodon > Chaetodon trifasciatus. The sequence goes on from JBBMOE010000010.1 coordinate 10,784,699, forward strand.
TTCTTCCGAAGACGTATTTTCTTTTGTTTTTCTCGTCGTGAAGCTTTCATTTTTACTCGACACACTACACCACATATTTTTTTTTATTAGTAAAATCCTAGTCAAGTAATAATAATTTTGGAGACACGTTTCGACCGGCCATCAGCTCTCAACCTTGGTGTGCCTGGTTCTTCACTGGACCGCAGCACAGATCGAGCCACGGACGACCACTGGAAGCATCTTCGTGTCAGTTCAGAGCAGGCCTCAACAGGAACGTCGCTGACAAAGTAGGCATGCATTAAGCGGGTTTGAATAAGAGTTGGTTCTTGAGGTTATGATACTGTTAATTTGCCTAAATTCTCTCAACCATTCATTCAGTAAATTAACTTTACATTTGCATCCCCATTTTTCCCTTAAACTACTTCTCACTATCTCCAAACTCATTCTGCCATTGTTTTGCCATGTTTCTCTACGCAATTGCTTGTGTTATTTCATATCACCTATATCCTCTGTTGTACTATTCATGATACATTATTCATTATTCATGATTGTGTTTAATAAATAAGTTCCTTTTTTTCATTCAAGTCATGGTCAGACGGTGTCCTTTTGAGCTGGATATAAACGATCCCTGTATCTAGAGTTCTTAGTATCTGAATCTTATCTTATCTGAAGTAGAGCACTTCGGATTATCAGACTAGTCTACTGTTGGTTCTTTTGTTAGCATTACATCAGCATTACAAGAGTAAATCAATACAGTCCTTCTTAGCTGAGGAAGGTCGTGCCCCGGTATTTTATTAACGAATGCAACATTAAATTAAATTAATTCCTCTACACTGTGAAATAAGACCATCCATGCTTTTTTGATTTAGATACGGATTTCTGAAAGTACCCTGTCTGCAGTTTCAAACAAGCCGATCAAATTCACTGGCTGACTTATTTGAATATTTCCCCCCAGAAGTCCGAGTCCAAAGAAAAGAACAAAAAAACTCCACTTACAGAGGCAGGTGAGTGATGTGTGCTGTAGCTCTGATCATAAAAAAAAACTATGCTTTCTCACCAGATATGTCACGTTGGAATCCAGGTGCCGTTTGAGACAATGCAGAGACAAAATTCATACCCAAAAAAAAAAGCAATCCATACCTCGGTTAGAGTCCTTAAAGCGAGGAAAGTTAGGCTGACTGTCCTCCCACGCTGCTGACCTCCAAACACAGACATAGCCCCGTCTCTCTTTCCTCTCTGTCTGTCTCTCCCAACCAGTGTCATTTCCTGTTTTTTATAGCTCTGAAGGACTCATAAAATAAAATGAACAAATAACAACAAATAGTCAATTTCATAGTCCCTTGTATCCGTGCTGCAGCAATATGGCCACCGATAATATTCACCGCTTTCACATACAAAAAGGTAATGGGAGATGACAATCAGAAAAAAATACAAACATTTACATTCTTCCCCATCCCAAAATACCTTACACAAGGTGGACCTAGGCAACCATTACAGGGTAACTTCCAACTTTGCGTGGAATACCTGCAGATGAGGGACATGTAAGTATACAAATAATTAAGCTGTGTGTTTCTTTTGTAGATTAGCGTGAACTCTTGCGTGTTGTAGCATGTTTTGCCATTGAGAATGATGTAAGGCTAATCGCTAGCTTCTAGTTACTTCTATTAAGACATGTTTTGACTAACCATTCAGAAGCGTCCTGCTGAATTCTCTGAGTCTGAGGTTCTGCAAGAGCCTCCCCTCCTTCAGGATCCAATTCAGGTTCAAACATGTACGGATGAACTACTGAAGCACTCGGTCTGATCACTGCCGCCATGTCCACTACTTTCACACGGGTAGTGCTACATGAGTGTAAGCTCTCCCTGTTACTACGGTAACAGTTTTTGGGTGGGGCTTGGGCAAATGAGTCGCAGATCATTTGCATTTAAAGCTACAGACACCAGAAAAAGCGCATTCTGAAAGGGTCTGACAATGAGGGAAATAGAGGGAGGTGAGAATCTTGTCCTAAAAGCTATTTCCAGCAAATAGCTTCAAAAACATGTTTTCTGGAACTCATAGACCTACTGTATGTTAACTTGTTGAAAAAGCTTCATAATATGGGACCTTTAAGCATTTGAACAAATGCCCAGTGCTGTCATTTTCCTGTTGAGGACAGCCTCTCCTTCACACATCAGATCCAGGCCCACTAAGAATAATGGACTGAAGGCAACACCAGTCTTTATACACAAACAAAAACCAGAAAATGAAACAAGCAGAAACTGACAGAATAAGCTGAAACATTCTACTTATAGTGGCTTTAACTCTCACTTTTACATACACACACACACACACACACACACGCACACACACACACACATACACACACATTCACACTGGGAGCTGTAAAAGAAAACCAGTCTGGTGCTGGCGGCGAAGGTGCGGTGCTCAAGTGATAGGAGAATAGAAGTGTTGCCACTGACCTTCCTCCCAAATGACAACTGTTGTCACCTGCCTGGCCAGTAAAGTGAAAACTTCTAGTAGATGTTACATCCACAACCTGTATTTGCCAAAAAGCATGCATGCAGCAGCCAATGGAAACTGGCCTCAACACTCAGAACCACTTCCTCTGCTCCTCTGTGGGCATTGTGCTACAGTTTCCCATTAGTGCTGACAGCAGGGCCATTGCATGGCCCATAAAGTTTGTATGGCTTCACTGTTTTGTGGCTGGACCTCGCTCCGTCACACTGACTCATAACAACATATCAACTGGATGTATGGTGGCCTGTAGAACCTAGAGGAAGACATTTCATTTTTTCCAGGGATATTGTCACTGCACGTGTGTGTGTGTGTGTGTGTGTGTGTGTGTGTGTGTGTGTGTGTGTGTGTGTGTGTGTGTATGTGTGTGTGTGAGAGAGAGAGAGTATGACTGGAATAACAATTTTCAAACAGCGTTGTGTTTCCATATACACTTAGTTCATGATGACATAAAAACAAAAAACCAAGGGAGTCCTCTCCATACCAGATCAGTAACATATGAGTGCTTTCATGCATTCAGATAAAGGGCCCACACACACACACACACACACACACACACACGCACACACGCACACACACACATGCACACACACACAAATGTGCACACACACTATCACATGTTATTCTCACCTGTTGCCTAATAAATGTGTAATTTATTTGTCCATCTGCTCCTGCCTTTGGAGCACTGATCTCATATAACTTTAACACACACGGTGTACATGGTATGTGACTGCAAGAAAAATGAATCTATATCTCTTATTTTTTCTTCTCTTTCTCTCCATTTGTGTTTTATTGTCTGTTTTGTCCCGCCATGCTTTCTTCCATTCTTCTCTATTACCACTTTCCATTTTCTCTCTCTCATCATTTTCTCTATATTTATCTGATCGTGACCTCTCTGCCTGTTTGTCTGTGTCTAGCTGCCCTACCAGACACCAGCATTTGAATAGATTAGAATAGAAAGGGCACTACCATTCATCTTCACATTGCTGAAAGTCTGTTTTTGCAAGTCTGTTTATGTAGCTGCAATGGATCTTTTTGTAATGTTTTGTGGGACCAACTGGAGCCAGAAATACTGATTCATAATTGTCAAAGTAACATTTTGCAAAAACTGATCTTTTTGTTTGTTGTCATAAATATGAACATCTGTACTGATTGTCTCTGCATTTGTTACTTATGATTAAAAACTAGATTCAACAACTTTCCATCAGCAGCATTTTATTTAACAAAAATCTTTTTGTCTGGCTTCTTGCTTGGTCATCCTCTCTTTTTCTCTTCTTAGCTTCCTCCATCAAAGTCCTTGTCGGTCTCTTCGCCTCTGCCATGATGAGCTTAGAGGCTGCTGAGCCGGCTCCAGTGCCTATTCTGATGCTGCTCCCTGCCAGCATTCCCTCTGCTTCTTATAAATTGCACTTGCAATTTAGTAAGAAACATGGGCTTGTTCTTCACTTCACAGGATCTTTGTCATTCTCAGTGGCAGTGAAGCAAATGCTGTGATCACACTCTTTTCCAGCCTGAGTCTGTTTCTTTGTTTTGATCAGAGTCATTGCAGAAAAGGGGGCTTCACACAAATATGTGGATCCAAGGGGTAATAACTGCTGTAAAGCTTTCTTTTCTAGCTTAGGGTGCTACTTCTTCACACACACCCAGAACTGTGTGAGAGTGGATGTGTCAAATCTCATTTGTATTTTTGTTCAGCATCATCTCAGCCAATAAAACAGTGCCTGGAAGTAATCGGTCTACAGCTATGGTGAATGGCTCTTTTTCAGCTACGAGCAGACACAGCATCGAGCAGTGGCTGTGGCTGATGTTGTGGAGACTTTTTGCATCACTCCTTGGATGATCTGAAGTCAGAAAATTTTCTCTTTAGAAACTTTAGCAACATGACATTGCTGTTTTGTGCTGAGATGCTGTTGGATGTGCGCTGGCTTCATGCAACTGTTGACTTTCTGTTGAATTTCTCCTTGCAAAAAAAGCACAATGCATGGGAGAGGAATCCCATTAAAACATATTTTCTTTTCTTTTTCGGGTTTTCAGCTGTATTGTCGCGACATTTTGAACACAAATCTTCACAAAACTTTTCTAGTGCAACAACCTTTCAAAGTGCTTTTACAACACAAGTCTGCATTCACCCACACACATGCACATTCATACAATGGTAGCTAGGCCACCTGCTCATTACAGTTGTTACCATTCACACAGCATAAATGGATAACGTAGACTGCCAAGGCCAGAGATCAAACTACCGACCTTCTGATAAGTGGACAACGACTCTACCTCCTGAGCCACAGCTGCCCCAAAACTGTCTTTCCGCTCTCAGTGAACAGTTTCATTATGAACATGATGGCATTTGTTGTTTTCTTCCTCTTCTTCTTCCTCTTGTTTTTCTTTTTTCATCGGTGAGGTGTTACTTCAGTTGAAAGATTACAGCAGTCAGTGGTTGCACTGACAATATGAATATTGTGTATAAAATGTGATGAATCAAACTTACATTAACATTTTTATTTACTTTAAAATGTATGCATGAATGATATTTAACATTTAAAAGAATCTCATGTACCTCCTGCAGTACTCTGGAGTATACACACAGGTATGTGTACCAACAGGGGTACTTGAAAGGACTTCAGTGCAACAGCAGGCAGTCATTCAATCAGACAAGATTTCTCTTGTCAGTGGAAGTGCAGGCGAATTCAATACATGAACTGACTACAAATATGGACCCTGACCCCTGTGGAAGCAGGTAGAAGCCAGAGACTGAACAACAACAGTAATGAGTCCAAAGCCTAATAACACAACTAATGAGTAATCAATGACTAATGTCGTCCAAAATCAGTCAAGAGGAAGTTGCAGTTGTCAGTAGCAGAGGAAGGCAGCTGTTGAAATGGGCCATAAAGAAGCAAAGGCAGAAGCAGCTGCACTGCGCCCACTGCACTGCACTGCACAGCATAGGAGGCCATGTTAGTCTTTTTCTTGTAAAACACTGAAACTTTTTTCTATAAATCTCATCTTTGCATCACTTGTCCAAGGAAGTTTTTGTGTACAGCATCTTCTTTGCCTCTTTCTGCTGCACTAAGCTGGAATGGGTTTAGTGCCCTTTGACACCGAACCAGCAGGGAAAAACCACAGTCATAGTGGATGGGGATCAATGACGAGGGGCTGACATGGGGCGATGACAGCAATCAACAGTACAGCTACACAAAGGTGAGACAGCATTTTTTGGTTTAACACTAACTGGGTGCTTTGGCAAATGAACATCTAATTAACTTCCCCAACTTTAAAAAAGAGCAGCACACAGTGCTTCCCTAGGGTTTGCTACAGGAAACAGCCAGGACTGTCTAAGGCAGTGGATGACACTGGATGTCCTGGGACTATACATGACTCATGTTCATTTATTTCCTTTGTATTCAAAACTGAGACTGAGAAATATCAGAAAATCACTCATACGTTAAGAATTTGACAGTGAATCTTCATACGAGTGGTTCTTGTATGAGGTCTGATGACTTGCCCGCTTAATGCTATTATCACTTAACCAATTAGTGGATCTAATTTTCACATGTATTATATGCCCACAACACATAATTTGCATCAGATTTCATGGGAAGAAATTCAGTAAGATGGTGTTTTCAGAGGTCAGATTCAGCTGTAGTACCACTGTGGCAGGAAGTAATATGGGATGTTGTTCAAGGACATTTCAGCAGGACAGATACTTGCCAACACTTCTCTGGAGTCACTGGACCACCCTGTCATTCTCCAGCCAGACTTGGCAAGGATTTTCCACACATACAACAGAGCTTATTTCCAAGACAACATCAATGATACTTAATATTCTAGACAGGGAAGTTCCCCTCTATCTGTTCTAATTCTTAGCCAGCTGCTGTCTAACAGCTTGGCTGTGTTTTGGGACCTAGAAAACAGAATATTATCTGGGAGGATATCATAGTTTTATGATCCTTCTTTGCAGATAAAAATGGCAGCTTTAAACAGATTGGCATTTTCACTGTCTGGATTAGAATTAACTGTGGAGGAACAAAGGTGGTCTGGGAGGAGAAATATAATACAAAGTAATAAATCTAAACCACTGAGTGATTACTAAATGAAGACTGAGTGCTCCTCTCAGTCCACAGAATTTATTCACACGTCTTTACTGTGATAAAGGAAAAAAATTGTTCGCAGTTTTGCAGTTTGACTGGTATATTAATTTAATACCAAACAATTCCCTATTGGATTGATTTTCTGCTCTCTTTGGATGTCTGTACATTTTTTTGCATCATTTATTTGACTTTCTGTTGCTTCTGTAAAAGGGGTCTGCAAATGTCACTGGCCCCGCCTGATTTTACAAGGTGATAAATTTATCATCTGTTCAGGAAGGAGAATCATCTCTGAGGAAATATTCTGCTGTTTATGATTCTGCTTTGCAGTTTGGAACAGATCGGCCTCAACCTACAAACTGATTTAGTTTCAAGGGTGAAGATGAAGGAGAGAAGGTGCAGGAGGAAGAAAGAAAGTGACGTGAAGTGATGATACATTCACTGAGCTCATTTGCTGCCATTACAGTAATAAGCTTAAACTCTGCTAAAAGAAATCCATTCTCATATATGTACAGTAGATATGAAATGAAATAAAATGTAAAATCAACAAGTAGTGGTTTTATAGAAGAAAATGTGGCAGACAGTTTCTTGGTCTACCATAATAAGGACCAGGTCATACTGGAAAAAAGTGGTTAGGGTTAGGGTTAAAATCACACTGGAAAGTGTTAACACTTTACAATACGGTACACAAAAATGTGTACCTCGTCGCTAACTGTTAGCCAGTTACCGTCCTAGCCTTTAGGTCTGTTTGCTAGCTGTTATCTCTGCAGATGGCTATGTCTAGCTTAGGTTTACCTTGATGTCTGTGCTGGATTTTTCATTACTAATCATCTTGTAATGTTGTGTTGTATTGTTACAAAACCACAAGCAACTTTTGTATTTTTACACCTTTATTTTTCCATCAGGCTCCCTTCACACACTTTTTTGTGTACCTCTGTTTGAGACAGATAAACAGTCAAAACCCTAGACCAGGACTCTGCATCTCCTTTTCTTCCACAGTTTCATCTGAACACTGAAATGGTGCCCTGATCCACACACTCTGCTTGTGAATGTCCAGCAGGCTCTCAATGAGGCACACAAACTCTGCTTTGAGAACGACAACTGCAGAAGCAGAATTGTGAGTTTGAATCAGCTGCAGAGCAGTGGGTGTAATGTCTTTTACTCAGACACGTGGACTGCTGATTGTTGAGCACTGCTTACAGCAATGTGCTGTACCACAGAGGTGCAGACAACCACTGCGGGTGAGGGCAGAAGGCAGGCAGCCAGGGAGAGTGGCAGCAGAGGAGTCCTGAGGGACAGCAGCAGCAACAGCAGCTGAGCAAGGGGGCACAGACCCCCGGAGGAGGAGTGGGCAGATGGTCTAAGCCAGTGGCAGCATGGTGGTACCAATGGGGACCTGCTGGAAACAGACGGCTGCAGGTTTAAAGCAAGGACCATGGCAACAGTCATTTATTTTTAAGGTGTCAGCATCTCTTAATTGATATAGCATTTCCCAGTCTGTAGTAACTCGTCATTATATACTATGAAGTGCTTGAATCACAGTTGTTTAGGAATTACTCATTAACAATTCATTAATTATCAAGTTGCACCTGATTCATTCCTCACCTGTTCCACAGTAACTTTTCACATTTTTGTGCACAGTATTTGTAAAGTTACCTGAAAAGCAATATCAGACACACCTCCTGACAATCTCTTTTGGAAGACATTCATGGTGCTTCACTCAGTTGCTCACATAAAACTTGACAGAAACAGTGACTAGAGAGAGAAGTTCAAACCCTGGATCTTTGCTCACCTCGACACATCGACCAACCACACTGTGAAGTGGCTGCAGAGGTCGGCTCATCTGTTGGTGTGGCAGGTAGGGGGTTTCCAAGGCTATTTAACCATCTGTGCAGTTCTTATTAAGTATACTGCCATCTTCCAGTAATTTCGAGAAGGATTGTGGTCACTTTGAGGTTGCCAGGAAAACAGCAGGGATTCCTGGAAGTCACTACACTCAGTCACCTTGTCAACATTATCATCCAAGACAGTCAACATTATTGATAAAGCTGGACTGAACTGCCATGAATGTGAAATCTTTGCCTGAAGCAACCTTTGTCCTCAACATAATGTCCCATACATGCATGCCTCATTTCAAGTCAATTCTATTTAAATAGACACGAGTCTGCCTGAAAGGGCCTTACAGTCTGTATAGTGTACACCCTCTATCCTGAGACCCTCGACCCTGTGAGGCTCTCTTATGTGTGTGTGGGCAGCTTAAACCTCACAATGAAACAGTGAATTCTATAGTGAGAAGCAACACCAGAGAGAAAATACATTTAATGGCCATTTCTGAAAGAAATGCTAGTCATAAAAATGGGGTCAGATGTGATGAAAACTTTAAAGGCCCTTCACACCCTTGGTCCACCTACACAGCTGTTTTCAGGTATGTTGCACAGTTTGACCTCCTCTTAGTATTGTATGGGCGTGTACAAACTGTGCTTGATTGACATCTCTTTTATTCTGCTTTCTTTCATCAGTGGACTGGGTAGCTTACACATGGACTTCAGTGACCTCACGTAATTCCTAGCAAAGCTCTGCCCACTTTGAACCTGAACAGAGAGCATCTGTGTTGGCCGGCATTTCAGGGCTAGAACTTTAATGATGAGGTGGCCTGATTTACCTTATGTGCAGAGAAAACCAGTGAACTTGTTGAGCATTTTAGAAAGATGAAATCTGAAGATAAAAATTTAAAATCTTATTTTGCAAGTAGTTACTGGACTGAATAAGGTTTTTTTGTGATTGGCAGAAAGGGGGAAGACAGAGAGAGAGTGCCTGGTAGGGAGAGCCTGTTATAAAAAACAAGACTTCCTCAAGTGGGGATTGCCAGCCCCTGTATAACACACACACACACACATAAGCACACACACACACTTAAGCACACACACACACACACACACACACACACACATTATAATAACACCAGTGTCACCTTGCTTCACTACATTCATTGATTTAAAAGCATTATTTTGTTAGTTAACAATTATTCATAGAATAATAGTCATAGTTGTCAAAATTAATGACGTCTGTGCGAGTGTGGGTGTTTGTGCTTGTGTGTCAGTACCATGTCTGACTTTGATGGATGTGTTCAATACCCAACAGTGTGTTGTCATGCTGTCTTTAAGGACATGTTTGTCTGACAATTTCAACATCTCAACTTGTCACTGTTCAATCCTGAGAGAGACGGGTAGACAGACAGAGAAAGAGACAGAGATGCGAGAGGGCAGACGAGAGGGCAGACAGACAGATATATGGATGGCCACGCTGAGAGGAGGAAATGTCCCAGACAGAAGGCATTTAATCACACTACAGCCACTGCAACATGAGCCTGAAAGTGATTTACTAACCAAAATAAATCTTCTGATTATAAACCCCTTAGGAATTGAAAGCTGCTCCTCGTGGGGCATTTAGCTATATTTTGGGCAAAACAGACTTTGGCATATGCTATACATACAGATGACAACAGCAAAGTGGGTTATGCTGCAGAAGTGGTTTGAGATGTTTCTGTTGCACTTTTGATTTTATTGTATTGTATTTTCTTTATAAAACTTAAAACTGTCATTTTGGGAAAAAGTCCAAACTATTGCAGTGTTCGTTACTCAAAGAATTGGCACTGGTGAGTGGCTAATGAGCTGTACCCTATCCATCTATGCGAGCTCATGGAACCTGAACACATATCCTAAATGTATGCTGCTTCGTGATGTGAGCTGTCTACCATAGGAGTGTTCAGATATGGTTAGGTAACTAAGTAGCATGGTAAAGGTTAGGGAAGTACAGCAGAACTCTGCTCTTTATTATGGAAGCTGAATGCACGACATGCACATCCACAACCCCAACCTCCTCACCCTTATAGTCAACCTTCACTGGCACTGAACATTGGCCCTGGACATAAATTGCGTGCCACAGATTCATCCACTATGAATGGAATTCTAAGGATACTGGACTACATTGTGTACAATAAACACAACATAAACCCAGCATTATGCACACTATATATTTAAGTCAAAATAACAACTCTGTGGCAATCAGGTGTACTGTTGGCTTGTGTTAGTATGGCAGCACTACATGAAAGGCTGGAGAGCTGCATCTCAAGCAGATGAGATGGGCTCGTAATACAGGAAATGAAGGGATTAATAATCACTGTCACTCCCAACCTGGATGCAGTTCTTTTATGGTAAATATATGTATTCTGTCCATAGGCACTGTGGTACATAAATAGTTACAATTAGCTTAAACTGCAATCTCTCTCTTTTCTATTTTCTGTAAATATGCTAGACTAAAGGGAAAAAGAAATTAAGTTAAAAAACTCTGAGACTACAAGACTCCCAGGGTCGGAGGCCCTACGGGAATGTATTATTGGCCAGCCCTTCACAGACGTTCTTCATGCATAACGTGATGTGCATGATCATGGAGCTCCCTGTGATCTGACTGTTCCCTCCTCTATGTTTGGTACAGAGTGAGTGTTTGTTCTATTCACTTTATTTCTATAGAACTGGAGAAGCCAACTGTAAATTTGAGCACTGAGACTTCACTTATTAGAAAACTAGACTTTAGAACAACAAACTCCACTCAGATGTATGAATGACGTTGTGATATATACACACAGAAGTAATTATGGATCACTTCATCGCTTAGTACAATGTCAGAGTCAACAAAGCAGTTTTTTATGTGAGCCAGAGTTTACAAAGAGAAGCAGATGCTCACTGACTGTTTGGACAATAAACACAGAGCCACCACTGGCAGCTGAAAGCGCTGCTTCAGTCAGTTTCATTGTTGACTAGTAGTATTTAGAAATTCTGTTGCCAGCAAGTGTATAGCTAGAAGTTCCATCTGTGTAACAAGAGAAACGAAACATGTTTCAATGACAAACTGAGAATAAATCCATTACAGTCTTGACATAAGCACTGTGTGCATATTTGTGCACCTCACTTGGTGAAAAAATGACTTGAATTTACACAGTCAAATGAGCTCTTCTCCCTGATGGCAATGAAACAGCATTTTACTAAGGCTTTTGCCCCCATTCTATTCAAGGTGGTGGGTGATGTAAATTCTATTTGATGTTTGATTTCATTCAGCACACTCAGTTTTAATTCTCAGTTCTAATAGCCTCTGATCTCAAGCCTCTTAGAAAGAGGGTGAAGGTGAAATATTTCATCCCTCTGCTGTGGCACACAGACAGGAGCTGCTTTTTTTATCATTTTTCCGAAAGTCTTTCCTCTCCAGTCACTGCACATGTGCTCTTCTGTTTTCTTGATTTCTTGATCCTGGCAGCCTCCAGCTTGGCGAGACGCTCCGATGAGCACAGTTGGTGGTGTTGGTGGGTTGGAAGCCGGTGAGGGATCATGTCCATGTTGCTGTTGTGCTTACTGACATCTGTTCACTGGGGGGCATCTGCATGAAGAGCAGCAGACTCTGCATGACATCCCTGTAGTTTGTCGTCAGCGGCCTACTCAGGCTGACCAAAGTCTCCAGAAATGTAGAGACTGTCCTCTCAAGAAGAATGACAGAATCAGTCATTTCTGCCAGTATTGCAAAATGACAAGCAGCCATTCTGACTGTGATTGGAGAAAAAGAGGAGGTCAGGTGACAAAGCTAGTGTGGGGACGTTGGGGTGGATGGAGAGCCCTGTTTGTCTCCATTTTCAAACCAACACTCAACAATGATTGCTTTTTGAGCATGACCATGATCATTTAGATTAGATTAGATTAGATTAGATTAGATTAGATTAGATTAGATTAGATTAGATTAGACTAGATTAGATTAGATTCAACTTTCCTGAGCGTCATCAAGTTGTGAGTGTTTTAACAGGACAGATCCCCTAACCTCAGCTGAGGATTAATTTCAACCCAAATCCTGATCTTTTTCTCAAAACTAAGTTGTTTGTGTGGCTAAACCTGACCAAACCTTGACCACTGCACTGTTAAATCATGAAATAGATTTATTTTCAGCAAAGATTTGTAACGGACAAATCATAAAATAAATGGTGTTCTGCTGATAGGCGTCAGGTCAGAAAACATGTCTATAGGGTATTTTGTCATTTAATTTGGTGAACTTGTTGGAAAGGTACCATTTTTGTCAAATGACCTGAAGTTGACCAGAACAAATTAACTTTCTGAGGAACTTCCAAAGAGAAGTGTCTCTCGCAGAGCCCTCAGTAGTAGCATTTAATGTTTAAAGGAGGATCTTGGCCTCACTGCTAACTTTTCTCTATAGCCTAAAATGAGATTGAATTCGAAGCATTTAATGAGCCTTCTGTGAGATTTCCCACCCCAGGGATCGGGCTCATAACCCCATAACCCACAGAATTAAAAAACAAAAGTCACAATGTGAAAGAAAAAGCTTGAAAAGTCAGTAAATGGTCAGTGGAGCATAAATATGATTGATCGGCACACTTGCCAACTTCTAGACATCATAGGAAGACCAAACATAACCAGGGCATCTGGAAATCATCCCCCCAAAATCTGTTTATTTCAGAGTCAGTTTTCCACTGTTACAGTGAATTTATGGATTCATTTTGTTGCAGAGTCGGGGGGACGGAGGGGAAGGGGGTGGCGCTACATCAGTATCTAAGTTTTAAAGCTAAATTCATAACGAATCTATCGTATGTGCTACTATTTTGAAACTGTTGGCCTAATGTGCAAAAAATGTTCAGATGCCTTGAGCTGGCATGAATAATAAAGTCAATTTCTCTATTTTTCTCAGTGAAAGTAATTAAACCTATTTCTCAACCTGTCTCTTTTTTGTCAAGCAAAACTCACTACACTGCATCTACAGACTGTCTACCATACATTTTTGTTTGTTAAATCTCAATGTTCATGAAAACAAATGACAACATTTTGTTGTCATGAAATCTGCTGTTAGATGCAACCCTGGTGACTGAAGTCATAGTGTGAAACCATCTGTTTTCTCACCTGGCAGGTAGCTAAACAAGGTCATGCCTTGCTCTTGGTGGTTGAAGTTGTGAGTTTGAGGACTAGGTGATGCAGAATAAGCATGCTGATGCTACTCAGGCACTGTGTGGATTAGAGCCACATGATTTCAATAACTTAAGACATGTTGAATGATTATGGTCTGTCAGCAGTTCTTGTCTTCTTCATGTTGACATGTACTCTCCAACATTAATCTCATTAATTATTCTACGGTAATTCTCATCATTAATCAAATTGTCATCTTGCTAAACAGACATTTTCTCCAGGTAACTTAAAATGGTCACAACATGTCATTGGTAGCCAAGGTTGCGACTCTGACTCAGGTGATCCAGAATGAGCATCTTATATCTACTCGGGCAGTGTGCTGTGTGAATTAGAGACACGTGGTTTAATGATAATTTTGGTCTGGACAGTTCTGCTGATGGACCCTTCTGTATTTCTCATTTTTCTTGCTTCTCTTCCTTTTTTCATATTCCTCCTTTTCTTCCCTCCCCCGACTCATTGGTGCAGAGCAGCTCTTATTTGATTTTGGAAGGGTATGTGAGTGCGGATCTGTCAACTACAGCCACACAAACTTGTGTGTTCAGACTTGATCGTTTTTGCAGAGAAAGCCTATTTATAGATACAATTCTATTTTTTCACAAAGCAGTGGCTTTGAAGCTTGCTCTTGCTTTGCGAGAGATTTGCTTGGGCAGCATGAGAGCGCGTTGACGAGCCTGTGTAATGTTAACCAAAAATATAAAACGATGTTATATTAGTGAATTTCAGCATTGAGGTGCAATCACATTCATGATTTTGCAAAGGCATTCTAACTAAACCAATTATTGGGAACGGTGAGAAAGTTTCAGAGACACAGAGGTCCCTGTAACCATAGTAACGCACTCACACCTGCCTGCATGTGCACAGAGTAGGGGGAGGCTGTGTGCTGTGTGGCTGCCAGAAGAGCCGCTGACTTGTCTGAGCAGCAAGCATGGAAATAAATTACAATATAGATTTGTGTCTATTTCTCGCTTTCTCCCTGATGGTGTGAATAACTCGCTGCTGCTCTGTCACATCTCTCTGTGTGCTGTCAGTGTCCTCTTTTGGACCACGACGTTATCAGCTCTGAATTCTTTTTTCAGTGTGTGAGAAAATGGATGTATGGTGTGATAGCCAGTGAGGAAGGTCAGTTGCATGAGTCTCATGGTCAGTACGTCAGACATGGCAGCCCTGTTTTTAGTGACCTTGATTAGCTGAGTCAAGGGGAAGCCCCCTGACCCTCCAGAACCTTCAGCTCAGACACAGAGTCAATAGTATTCCAAACAACAAATCACAACAGCAACTCAGCAACAATAACCTGTATTTTATCAATAAAGACATATCATAAGACCTGCTTAAACAAGACCAGTCTACCTTTGTGTTAGCTGCTCTATGAACAGTAAACCAACTAACATGCTCACTATGACAACATCACCATGCAAATGTTAAGCATGTTTGCTATTGTCACCATCTTAGTTTGGTGTGCCAACATGTAAATATTTGCTAATTAACACTAAACCCAAAGTACAGCTGAGGCACATGGAAATGTCAGTAATTTTGCAGTGCAAAATTTGACCTGATGATGGCAAGAGATGAAAAGTTAAAGGATCAGCAATTCTTTTGTAGAGAACATGAATGTCTGCACCAAAATTCATGGCCATCCATTCAGTAATTGTGTAATAATAGCAATCATCCTTAAGGTGGCGCTAGAAGAAAAGTCATCAATAAAGACTTTAGGATGGATCCTATGGGGAACATGAATGTCTGTATGAAAATTCATGGTAATCCCCTCAAATAGCTGTTGAAGTGTTTTGCTCTGGACCAAAGCAGTGGACCAGCCCATCACACCATTTGAATGGCTAAACAGAGAAAAACAACTAAAACTCTTGATTTGTCTTTCACTGAAAACATCAACAAAACAAGCATTTTCAAAATCATTCTAAACAAACGTTTTTTCTAATTTTCTTTTTCTTCACAGGCTGCAGAGAAAGACAGACAACAAAGACGGGAAGACACAAAATGATATTACAATCGACAGAGATTTAAAAAGGGAGAGAAAACAAGGAAAACGAAGTGAAGACTAGTAAGTCTTCTTCTAATGGAATGATGGATTGATTGTTTAGAAAGAATAATCAGAAATGTAAAAGGGAAAACACAGAAAGCAGCAAAAGAAATGGTCAAAAGCACAGTACTGCTCACCAAATCATGTATATGTATATGCACAATATATACAGTTTATGAAAGTACAGTTGCCAGTATGGATAATAAATAGTGATATTGCGCCGTTGAGAGACATATACAACCTAGAGATTGCACCAGGTCAAATGGATAGCATTGACAACAGTAGTGCAAACAAAAAATGGGTTTAAGATGTAGAATTTAGAAAGACAGCATCAGCACAGTGCTACATTACATGATGCTGGGGTTAAACAGTCTGACAGCTGTTGGAATGAAGGACCTGTGGGAGCGTTCTTTCTTACAGACTGGATGCAGCAGTCTGTTACTGAAGGAGCTGCTTAAGCCCCCCACTGTCTCATGCAGGGAGTGAGAGGGGTTGTCCATGATCGATGTCAGCTTGGCTCTTCAATGGTGTCCAGAGGGCAGTCCAGGACAGAGCCAGTTCTCCTGACCAGTTTGTTTAGTCTTCCACAACTCCAGCAGACCACCATAGAAAACTGCAGATACAACCATAGAGTCATACAATGTTTTTAACAGTGTCCTACATACTCCAAAGGACCTCAGTCTTCTTAGCAGGTGGAGACGCCCTCTGCCCTTCCTGTACAGGACATCGGTGTTGTTGGTCCAGCCCACTGTCCCCTGCAGAGCTCTTATGCTACAAACCACCACATCAGACACGTAGTTGTGAAGCCTCACATACTGTGGTCTGTTGGTGAGGTAGTCGATGGTCCATGCAGTCAGGTGGCAGTCTACGCCGGCTCCTTCCAGCTTCCCCCTGAGCAGTGATGGTTGGATTGTGTTGAAAGCACTGGAGAAGTAAAAAAAACATGACTCCAGATGAGAAAGAGAACAATGAAGCAGGTAGATGACTGCATCCTCCACACCAATGCCTGGTTGACATGCAAACTGTAGGAGGTCCAGCTTGCAGCTCACCAGGTGACGGAGGTGGTTCAGTATGATCCTCTCCATGGTCTTTGCCAGGTGGGAGATCAAGGCAACCGGCCTGAAGTGGTTGGGCTCCCAGGGATGCACAGTCATTGGGACAAATCCGTAACTCTCAATGTGTCACGTTAGAGACAGAAATAGCGGAAGGAATGGTTGCTGATTCAAATCCCCAACACCGAAACCAAGTTTGCTGTTTTTTGGTACATAATATGTTTTTTGGTTTGTTTTTTTGCTGAAGTGCTGAAGCAGTAGAACTGTCCTTTGTCTGTTCAAGTGTCAGTAATTTACTCTGCATGACTGCAGTAACAGTATGAATTGAAGGTTGGTAGACAGATATATGACCAGAAAGATGATTGATGGTCGGTTGCTTCATTTAAATTCATATTAATTTCTTCTTACCATGGGGATACACCAGCATTCTCATTATGAGCTTGTAAATTTAGATCCAGGATCAGATGTCCTCTATGTTTCTCTGCATTCATGTTTCAGAGACATTACCAAGGTGTCAGCTATCTGCAGTATTTTAATCTAAGCAAAAACAGTGACTGTAAAGCCATAAAGACTTGTCTGTGGTCTGTGGTCTGTGATAAAAACATGGAAAATCTGTACAACGCCCATTCCCAAACACACCCCCAGACCCCCACACACACCCGTACCCAACGAAACTGTCGATGTAATAACATGGCAGTCAGGCATGTTCATGTAGATGAGATGGCTTAGCAGCTCCTCTGAAGCTCTGTGAAATCCACAGAGGCTTCAGCTATATACTAAACCACTACCCTGGGACAAGACGCCATTCCTGTCTTTTGTTTGTTTTTTTAAGACAACTTCTAGCTTTGAATTGTACACCTCTGCTGAAAGAGAGAGGTGCTACAAAACTGAAATGAAGCAGACAGATTTGGTCAAATAGAAAAGTTCTCCAACAAAAAGGCAAGATAAAAGAACACAAGCTTCCTAATGAGATCACTAATAGCAGTCTTGGCTGCTTGTCTGTCTGCAGGACAGAGAATTTTCTGAAGTGTTTGTTCTGTCAGAAGTCTTGTCTACACTCCGCTCCTTTCTGACTGTACACAATTTCCAAATCCCTGTTCCTTCCACTTGGAGCAGAGGCCTAGGCTGAAAGTAAATACTCTCTAAAGAGACAAACACAGCAATCACAGCAGTCAGCTTTAGTGCACCGTGTGCTGAAAACTGAGCAACATTCAACAGCAGGACTGTTCGGGACACTGAGGTTAAACTTGTTTGCTGTCAAACCATCTCGAGTCCAACATGAATTTCAAATGAAAAGCTGATTACGAGGCAACAAAAAGGAAACTTTGTTGTCAGCTTTTCATCCCGAGTAGATGGAGGAGGGTCCATGTTAAGCCGTGTTACACACTGACAGCAGCAAAGTGTACAACTTCAGCTCCATGACGGCTTCAGAAAACTCACTGTAATGTTGTTGCTGCTGACTTTGCTGCTATGATGTGAAATATTTTGACCCTTACTGTAGCCTTTTGTTCCTTTTCACTTAATTGCATTAAAGTTTTTATGCCTATAAAGTTTCATGATGTTATGGCCCAAAACTCAGTTTAGGTAAAAAAATACTACACTGCCAAAGCAAAATTTTAGTGAAGCATAGAAATGCTATGTATTACTATAAAATAGAAAGATTATACTATTGACACTGACAATACTTACCTCTCATTGGCCAGCAGGTGCCTATTAAAATGTTTGTCACACTGTAATTCCTCAGACTTTGAAGTATTCATAGTTGTTTGTCACATGTATGTTTATTGGATTTGCTTCTGTTCTTGAATATTTGTTAAGTGGTTGTATTTGGTTTGAGCACACATTTGTCTCTCTCCAGAGTAATCTGGATTGCTTTGAGCTGCATTTTTCAATTTCAGATCCACCTATTTAAACGGCACGAGAAAAACACATCAGCTGAAAATTCAAACCCATATTTAACTTTCAAACCACCATTTATACTTTAGAACTTCATTTCTATGTCGCATTTTCCAGGGGAAATGTCAGTGCCATTAGTGTAGTGATCTTCCTATTGTTTTACATTCATTGGCACCTTATACACCTGCTTCAAACTATAATGTTTAACACTCTGGCTTGAGCTGCCTCATTCAGGTTCTTGCCTTCATATTTTGTCGCTACCTTCAGGGTTAAAAAATACATCCACTAGAGGCAGATCACCTGCTTAATTACATCTTGCAGACATGTAGTGTTCATTTATGAGGACACACAGACTCAGTGCTTGAGGAACACAGGATAAACATTGGCAGCCATGATGAGCATGAGAACCCTGTACTTAAAAGCAAGTATATAAACACTCCTCAATAACAGTTTCCTAATGAGATAGAAATTGATTAATCGCTGTCATCTTAAAGAATTAAACAAATGGACTGAATGCATAAAACTCTCATGTCTTTAAAATGTGGAATAAACTTGACTTTGATTTGTTCTCTTTAGTGTGTCACCGGCCTTGACTGACCCTGCTTAAAACCAGTCCAAACATTCTTTGTCTACCCAGCAAACATTCTGACATTGAAGAGATGTTGATCTGGCAGACTGCACCAACCCTGAAAACCAGAGAGAACATAAAGGCAAAATGAAAGTTAAAATGACCTCTGTAGAGCTAGAAAATACCTGCCTCGTGTTAAAATCAGAAGTGACTATCTCTGTTAGAATAGAAAACATTCTCCAAACTTTTTTTATTTGAATCTTTTGACATAGCATCTGTCATAAAGCTGGAGGTGGGCCTGCTATGTCTTGCATACTCACTGTGTTGGTGTCAAGATCTTTGAATTCTCTTCACCTTGTTCTCTCATTTCTTCCTCTGTTCCTCTCCGCCCTCCCTTTCATCTATAAATGATTAGCTCTGGTGTTTTAATATGCCTCATTTATACAATCCCACTTCTTCCCACATTTGGGCTGCAGCCACCCTGTGCTGCCTCAGTATGTGGAATTACAGTAAGTGCATTCACATGCACATACACACACACAGTTGTATCAAACACCCACATTTATTACAAACACACACACTCCTGTGGCTGCTTCATATTACTTTTTCTGTTAGTTTTCATTTCAGGGGAATTTGACTGTGCTGAGCAAAATGTCTGTAAAGTTCAAACGGGTGCTTACTCAACTGTGTGTGTGTGTGTGTGTGTGCGTGCGTGCATGCGTGCGTGCGTGCGTGTGTGCGTGCGTGTGTGTGTGTGTGTGTGTGGCCCTCCAGGGATATTAGTTTTTAAACTTAGAGTTGGGGCTTAGGCAATGTTTTATTAAAGAGAAACACAAAATCCACTTTTTTGAGTTCCTAAATGTCATATGCAGTCACTATTACACTTCATTGATCCTGGTTCCATTTTATAGTGTTCATTAGAACAAGTTATTTTATTATTTAAGTCATTTTATTTCATATGGGCTTCACCCTATAAGAGCTGTCACTATTGAGTTTATCCCCACATTTGTGTGCAGTCATGAAGACTTTCTTTGCCACCACTGTAAAGATGCCTTTCTCAGGTACTCATGTACAGTACATAACACTGTCAGGATCTGAGCTCTGTTCCCAAATTTTCATCTGCATCAAGCAGTCATCAAGTGATGAATAGAAGTGAAGATAAAGAGTTTCAGCTGCACTGAAGCTATCCATGATGGCTAGTTCTAACTTTCCTGGCTGCCTGTCAGCACTGCGCATACCTGCCTGTAGAGGAGCTCCAGCAGCAAGTGGGGCCCGCCATGGCACTCTGGGTGGAGGGCAGTGGTAACAGAGGCTGGGCTGACCATGGCAGCATCCTTCCAGAGGACAAGATAAACAATCTTATCTTCAGCGGCAACCTCCTATTGCAGAAAGGGACCAAGACGGTGGGCATAAGTCAAATGGTTCAGTTCCCTCCATCTCAGGCTCTCCTCCCAGTTCACCCATCTCCCTGATGGGAGACCTGAAATCTGGTTGCAAGGACAGAGCTCCACACCTGTGGCTTTCCCTATTCCCTGCAATGGTAAGGAGCTTCACCATTCGGCTCTCTCCTTCAGTCCACCAGCCATATGGCAGCAGCCAAAGTCTTCCCCAGGACTTGCCAGGCATCATCAGGGGGGTGGCAGATGTGAGGGGCATCACAATGTCCGCTGAGCATACTGCACCTGCTCTTGGCCTCTCAGGCATGGACGTTTACAACCAGGAGCCACAGGCCAAAAGTCCCTGCTGTGACAGCTTCAAGAAGCTCCAGCCCTTCAAGGAGACAGCATTTTCCAGGCCTGGAAAACCAAATATTGTGTTGGCCCCCCTTTTGCTGCCAAAACCCATCAAGGCATGGACATGGACTCCACTAGACCTCTGAAGATGTGCTGTGGTATCAGGCACCAAGATGTTAGCAGCAGATCCTTTAAGTCCTGTAAGTTGCAAGGTGGGGCTTCCATGGATCGGACTTGTTTGTCCAGCATATCCCACAGATGGTCAAGTGGATTGAGATCTGGGGAATTTGGAGGCCAAGTCAACACCTTAAATTCGTTGTTGTGCTGCTCAAACCATTCCTGAACCATTTTTGCTTTGTGGCACAGTGCATTATCCTGCTGAAAGAGGCCACAGCCATCAGGGAACACCATTTCCACGAAAGGGTGCACATGGTCTGTAACAATGCTTAGGTAGGTGATACGTGTCAAAGTAATATCCACACATTGTCCAAAACATCACACTGCCTCCACCGGCTTGCCTTCTTCCCATAGTGCATCCTGGTGCCACGTGTTCCCCAGGTAAGCGACGCATACTCATCTGGCCATCCACATGATGTAAAAGAAAAAGTGATTCATCAGACCAGGGGTCCGTTTCACAAAGCAGGTTCAACAAACTCTGAGTCTAACCCTGAACTCTGAGTTGATCTACTCTGAGATAGGAAACTCTGAGTTTTCGGTTTCAGAACAGCTGATTTGAGTTGGTTTGATCAACTCGGAGTAGTTTCACCTGGAGTTAAGCGCGTGCGCTACCACTATAAAAAGACAGCATCAATGGAGCCCCGATTCGACGAGTCACCATGGCAACAGGGAAGAGGAGGGCTGCATTTTTCACTCCGCTTGAACTGGAAATCTTAACGCGCTCGTAC